>OX235274.1:127738164-127906552 GCA_944472155.2 Trichobilharzia szidati
AGTTTTAATAAAATTTTGACGAGCACAGATGTGTATAATTTACGTAAGGATGTGAGACCTGGTAATTGAAGTAGTTTAAAGTTATTTTTGAAGCCATGCCTTTGAGATCAGATGTTATGCGCATAATAAGGCAAAGCGGTCAGGTGGTTGAATACGTAGATTCGAATACAGGGATAACTAGCAGAATTTGCTTCGCCCTGGAATCACAGGTTCAGTTATATCGGAAATATGGAGAGGTGGTGTGTATTGACTCAACATACAATACCAATAAGGACGGGTAGGTTATACGTGAAACGGTTGACAAATCTTAATCAGATATTCTCTGTTTCAGTTGGTGGTAACAGACAATATGGGTCATGGCAGGCCTGTTTTTAGGCATGGACGAGACGAGAGAGGTCATGTGATGTAGCTTGGATATTGGAACAATTCCAAAGAATAATGCAGGATGCGTCCATTACAGAAACTTTCGTAATGGAATCGGCCAACTGTGAGATATCCGCCGTGCGTAATAGTCAAATTCAGGCGAAAATCGTCATCTGTGCATTTCATGTATGCCGGGCTTTCAGCAGGAAGGTGAGGTGAGTGTAATTAATACTTGATGCATTTAGACTCGAAATACTTTTACACGCAGGTTTTTATATCGTCTTGTTAAAGCTGCGACACCTGAAAGGTAAATGCATTGATTTCTAACCGTTTAGATTTCATCACTACCTTAGTGTCATTAGGATGGTTGATCGGAGGGTGTGGAATTATGTCAGGCATTACTGGGTGCCTAAGAAGGAGACGTAGGCTGCGGCATATATGCCGAATACTCTGTTGCTGTTTAATAGTACCAACAATAGAGTTAAAAGCTCTCACAGTCACCTAAAACGATATCTCCACAGAAGAGATCCCCTACACGTATGCATGTACAAGACGTATAAATGGTGTGTACGCACAGAGAAGCGTCGTAGTGTTGAAGTCATCGTCGAAAGTTGTCGGATTCATAAGTACCACGCACCGGAACCAGTTATGCCGATATTAGGAAGCTTCACTCCTTATGCCGCTAAGTTAATTGCCAAGGACTATGGCCGTAATCGTCGGATGAACATAGAGTCGTATACTGATGATATGGCTATCATAAATGACGGGATATACCTGCACCAAGTGGATTATACCAATTCTACTTGTACCTGCAGAATATTTAGGGCACAAAGAATACCTTGCCGGCATATGCTGCTGTCACACTCAAATTCCTCAGTTTACAGGTAAATCAAACTCTTACTAATATTTAAATTAGTATTTTTAGTTGACAAAGTAATTCGCCTGTGTCGCAGATGGTTTTGGCAGGATCCGTTGCTACCAAGTCGTGTGCCGTGTGAAGGTTCAGTGAAGAAACCCTGCAGGGAGATACTGCAACTTCGCAGGCAATTGAACAGAAGCTTCGCAGTTATGCAGGATAATTATAGTAATGAATATACTATTAGTGCACTGCGAGCAACTCTGAATTACTTTGAGAACTTTCTTGTATAATAATGGAAGATGTACATAAATTTTGTGTCAATAAATGCAAATATACCCTAACTTCTAAACTGCATACGCCTTATGTTTTACCGTTTCATGTGACAGAAGTCTAATAGTCATTTGCGAATATAGTAGAAAGCATTTTCTAGAGAGCAAGTAAAAGTGAGTACTCGGCGGAATCTCCGGTACTTAGTATGAGAAGTAAGGTGAACGTTTTTTTCTTGTAAGTACGCAATGAAAAGATAATGACGAGTTTTTGTAACTAGCATTGTATTTACTATGTAGGTAATGTTATTACAGGCATACGTTGCTATAACGTGTCTAGTCTGGCGTATCGCCGCATGAGTAACACCAATTGTAGCGTTTTCCAGTCAGTAAAATTTCGACTTTTCGTACGTCAAACTTCGCGGAAGGTGGATGAAATTAAAGACTGCTTCCAGACGATCCGTACAACGGCATCTTAGGCAATGTCTACAAAGACAAAAATAAGATAATTAGAAGACACGTTAAAATGCATAGGTAAATAAGTCAAGTACTGTTTTGGAATAAGGGAGATTACTAGTGTTATTACAAGGTCTTCAACTCATTTCATTTCTTTCGACTGCTACCATTTCTTGCGTCAGCGTTATTTACTTATAGTTCACTGTAACTTCTTCGTTGCACCCTATTTACACAGTGCAAGGAAATAAGAAAATGAGTGCAATACTTAGGATGCAGCAATAATAAGGGTATAAGCAGATTAACACTGCAGCGAGGTGCAACAGTAATAATAATTTGCTTTGTTCGAAAACAGTATTAATGTTTCAGTGTTGAATTCGCAGCATCTCGTACATTATTGTATCTCATTTTATGAAGTAATAACATCTCCAAGGTATTTCATGTTAGACTTAGTTTATGTTTCAGTGCCCTCTGTGATACAAGCATCTTGTGAATGATACATGAGTATTTCAGTTATGCCTACTAAAGGTTTAAAAAAATCACTCATCTAATTCACTTCTATTATCACTAATTCTTATGTTCGTGTTACTGACTTTTGGTTTATGTTTTCTTCAGTGCACTTTATCTGGACAATTTAAGGAATTGGGAAATGGATTGAGTACTTAAGAAACGGCATTCATAATTGTTTGTGCCAATTAACACTGTAGTGAGTTGTGACACTAGGCAGCTGCAGTGACAAAGCCGACTGACTGAGTTTTAACATGGAACTCGGTGGAGAAGTGCAACTTTTGAGATGTAACGGGACAGAGTGTAAAAGTTATCTCGAGTAGGAGGAGAAATTATTGTAAGACAACTCTTTTTCAGTTAGACGAGAACCGAATAAAAAATGCGATTATCATTTGTTGACATTTTGCTTATTTTGATCCACGTTTTAGCATTTCATTATACCTGGACTATAGATCATTCTGACAGACTGACTTTCAACAGAGAAGCTTGCAAACAAGTGCACCTGTTTACGTTATCACAGTCCATGTAGCACACAAAGGTAGAGAAAAAAGAAATCAAATGGAACTCTAATGAGCATAAATGTCATGGAAAACGAACAGTGATATGGAAAGAACACAATGGTTGCTCAGATATGTAAGATTACACAGAGTGAATGCATCTGTGTTATAAACAACGTTTGAAGTCACATTTCTACTTAACACTAAGCTTCACCCCAATATTACTCACCATTTTAGACTACTTAACACAGAAGAAAGGGCACAGATACTGCGATCAAAAACCAGTAGTCTTTTCGTATCTTCCAGTTTCAATGGTCACTTCTCACAACCTTGGTGGACAACGTCATTAGCATACACTAAGTTGACAAGACTTTTCCCTGGTAAGTCCCTGAAGTGAGTGACACACAATTTTGGTGTATGATGAAAGTGAACTAAAATAAGGACGACAGTTGTAGAAATGAGCCTTGTATTATATCATTCTTGGAAATATCAGTTCCCTCATAGTTTAGTTTCAGTACTAAGTGAATGGAATGCAATCTACAGATTCATGAAATTCACATACCGACGTACTACTTTTCTGGAATCATAGTTAATGTCTCCTCATTAAAGTGAGCAATGGGTATTGTACTTGTGTAAAATCAATAGGCTGTGAACCGCTGCCGATGAAAACGACAGAAATTCTTGGAATTATCAGTTATAATTTCAGCTGGATCACATGCAACACTCAGCAGTTGTTAAGTGGTCAATTCATGAACATGGAATCCATACAGAAAGCGAAGAAGATTTAGTACAACATGCACACTCCTGATTTCACTATTCAGCATGCACGCCAAATGCATTACTTTAGGGGCCTACACAGTTCACAAATTAACTCACAACACTGAAGTGGAGAAATTCATATTTTTCCTTACTGAGTTAAATATAGCGGTTCTTGTGAAGTAACTTTCTTATGCAGAAGAGAAGAGCAAGGTATTCATAATCTTCTGCTACATGTGGAATCGCAGTGCAACTCGATGCGCAATAGTATATATACAAATAAACTCCAAAATAAAGTCCTCCTCGTGACACATTGTGACATGATAGGAAGTGAGACGGTCAGATCACCAGCGTATTTGACGAAGTTGCTCTCATTAGAAACAGAAAAGTCATGTAAGACAAGAGAGAGAAAAAGGAAAAGGAGAGATAACAGTACCCCGAGGAACACAACCTTCAGCAAGCAAGGTGGAAGATTTACCCTAATATACAGTATACTGTATACCATTTGGGAAATGATAATGCAACCAATCACCTGCACAGGACTCGTGTTTGCGCGACCGAAACCTTACTCAACTAATATCATCTAGGTCCTTAGTCAATAACGGCATATGTTGAATAACTTAAAGCTTAGCACAAAAGTGATAAAGCACAAAAAACACTTGCAAAGTAGGAGACGAATCCCGAGTTGATGAAGAGGTTACTGAAAGGTATTTATTTGTCATTTAGCAAAGAACAAGATTAAAAACTACACTTATCATTTGTTGACATTCTGGAGATCATTATTCAGTGTTTCGCATTTAGTTATGCCTAGCCTGTGTCATTCTGCCTGGCTTTCAGTATGACTTCGCAAAGAAGTCCAACTGTTTAGTTTACCACATTCCATGCACCACACAAAGGTAGAGACATAAAACTAAATGGAAGTTTAACGAGCGAAAATTTGAGGGAGAGTAAATAGTGACAGGGGTAAACATGAGTTGAATAGATTCGTGAGATTACACAGAGTGAATGCATCTGTGCCATAAACAAAGACTTGCAGACATATATCTAGTAGTTTTTCTAGCTGACTGTCAACGATTTTATGAACCAATACCAGTTTTTCATTTGGCCGACCCAAACACATTTTGAACCTTAACATGTGCTGGCTAACATTATCCCTCGAAGAAGGCGATGGCTTGGTATGCCATCACGTGTTCTAGCCATCTCAACCCATTCAGCTTCCTTATTTTGAAGACTAACTTACCCTCCTCACCTAACACTTTATGCGTAACCTCAACAGCAATAGCCATATTATACTGCCTTAATCATGAGATAGAACACAGACACCTATAATCAAACACCGGTATTCTTTTCATATTTTCCAGTATCAGGGGTAACCTCTCGTAGTCTAGGTGTACAGTATCATCAGTAAACTGTAGGTTGATGATGATAAGTCTCTAAAGTCATTCATAGACTATCCTACTGATATATGTGTGATTGGATTGAAATGATATAAAGATGACAGGTTAAGAATTCAGCCTTGTGTTACATCCCAATCGGAAATGCGTTTCCTCGGATAATTCGCAAACAGTAATCACTGAATAGAAAACATTCTGTAGAATTTATGAAACTCATTAACTGATGCACTACCTTTGCAGGCATTATAGTGTTTCCTCAATAAAGCGAGATTTGTATATTTCGGCTGCATAAAACGAGTAAGTGGTATCCTGGCAATACCAATGACTACAACAAGTCTAGGAATTATGTACTACAACTTTTACTTTACTGAATACTCCAGCAGATTTGAAATATACACTTGACAAATATCAAATTTATACAGGAGTCAGTAAAATTTAGTAAACTAAAAGTACTTTCGGTTTGCACAGGAGTTCTCCATACCGAATTCATTCCTTTAAGGGCCTACACGGAAAACAACTTCAATTAAATAACACTGACGTGGACCATGTGCTTGATCGGCTAACATCCTAACCTCCGTGTTTACGTTTCGGAATGGAATGGTTGAAACTGCTATTTATATTGAAAATTAACATTCAATGAAGTCCGTAAAGAAGTATATGTTCGATAAAAAGCTTACAAAAAGACTTACATATGGTAACTGAACTCACATCCAAATGTGTACAAGGTCAGTCTTTTCAAGTTTAATATCCAATATCCGTATAAAGAGGTAATATCGCCTGAATGGTTTCCCCTCTGTCAGTTTTTCTTTGCAAACCATGGTTAACCCAAATTTAGCAGATTTCGAAGGTGGTGAGCTATTTGTTAAATTTTGGAGGTGGGGGGCGGAGAGTGGTAAGTAATTAGCCAAAATTTCCACTGTGGATGACAATTAGAGTTCAGGTCCACAGGCGAAGCTGTACATCGGCCGTCAAGTAACACTGTCGTTTGACATGCCGTCATATTTCATTCGGTTGCTGGTACATGATAGCTCATCCCTAATCAACAGTACCTATCCTGAAGGGTACTTCTTATTTTTGACGATTTAATTATTGTTCGTCAACAGCCACCTTAACTGAGTGCTGGAAATCAAATGGCTGACCAGAAAAAACAGCGGCAAGGAACCCTGGGAGTGTGGCGGACCACCCAAGAACCTACTGCCCAAGAAATATGTAGACAAAAATGGAGATGGATTGGACACACTCTGAGGAGACTGTTTAGTAATATGAAGCACCAGGCAGTCCCTCGAGGGAATCCGAGTAGAAAACCACGGCCTCGACGTCTGGGAGTAACATGGAAGAGATGGTATGACGGGTAAGTGAGGGCTTATGGGCAGTCGTGGAGTCAGTTAAATGGAACTGCAGGAAAATGATTGAAGTGGTGATGTGCCGCTGAAACCTTACGTCCCTGTAGGAACTCAAAGAAATAACTATTGTTGTCCTGAGGTGGTTACCAACTGTTCTCTGATCTTTGTGGAACAAGCTTACAAGGCTTGAGAGGATGCATACGCGCATCGTCATATAATTTGGTCTTGCGTACTTGTCAAGGTTCTTCGCCTCCTAAGAGTGTATACGTGTTGGTAAAAGTGTGACTCTGCTAAAATCTACCCATCTTTCCCCTCTTGTTGTGAAAAATGCCTAGTATGGTGATAATAATATATGATGAGGGAGTAGATTTGTTTAAATTGCTGTGACCGCTCATGGTCCCACATACACTGGTCAGTTCGCCATTCAGTAGGCAGTAGTTAAGTGGATCAGGACTTACTCACCTCATTTTGTTTTATGGTTTTTGTATGACTGTGTGAAAAGCCTTGCTGTCCTTGTTTGCGCTTTCCTAAAACAGCTAAAGTCTTCTTCAAAGAGACAGGAAGAAATAAGCTATAAGCTTCATGTGGCATGTAGCATAAGAAACATAGAGTTTTACAAAGAACTGTGATAAGTATGCACCCAGTCAACATGAATTACAGGACATGTTTGGTGCTAATCATGCTGCATACACAATTTTGGCTTGTTTCTGGATCCTTACTTTAGAAAAAGTCCCGGTTGCGCCCTCGAGCTCCATGTAGTAGTCTACAAAGTAGATGCATCTAATTAACCGTACTTCACACTTCCGGTATTGGGCAAATTTTTCAGTGTCCTCGGGTTGTTTCGTGACGCTTGGCTGTTGAACGCCTTAGAAAATTTATGCTAAGATTGACAGAAATTGTCAGTTTCCACATAGGCCTCACGGGAATTACGTTATCTTAGCTTGGTGAAGTCTACAGTTGCGGGGCCTGGACATATCCGTTTCAGATAAGTTCGCGGAAATGAACACTCATTTTAAAGCAAGACACCTGTTTAAGGATTGTTTGCCACATCCTGGTTTCTATTAATCAACCCCATCTGGAGCTTTGTTGCATCCTACAAAGTAAATCGTTTTCTCAAATCCATTTGTCATGGTTTAACCCCACAGGCAGTAAATCGCTACCCTTTCCTACTACCAATAATAATTCATATTTCGTATAAACGGGTAAGTTTACAAGAAATGCATGTCATTTTTACCGGCACGATCAGTTATGTTACAAATTACAATCCTGAAGTATCATAAATTAATACTTTTCAAAAGTTTAAACTGCTCGATCATTGTGCAAGCAGCCAGAACAGGTTCGTATAGATGTTAAATTCTAAACCACTCACTAAGGTCACCATCGAAGTTGAGCGACAACCCAAACTTCGTTCCGTTTCCTGCTGATAGCTATGGTCGACCAGTGAACAGCGTATATTTGGGTGAGTGCTATGCCACCACGTGATTAAAAGTGACTTCAGGAAGAGAAGAACGTCCTGGGAAACTGCAAAATGGTATAAAATACAATTATGATAATACATCATTGGAAGTACATTTACAAGATACATACAAGAAGGAGCTACACTGTCCTTGGAATGGTAGTATACATTTGCAATGTTTAACGCTAACCATACCGGCCTTACCATGGAAATTGTGACGTTCTCGATGAAAATATAGCTTTGTTCAAACATTGGTGTTGTTGTTTTGGTTCCATCGGAGCAACCAGAATTGAAGGCTCGACGAATACGAATAAAAGAGTAAGTTTCAGTTTCGTTAAAGGCCTAGGTAGCTAAGATAAAATAGAGAATAATATTGGGTAGATAAGATCATCGTGAGGTAGATAAGTGACATTTCAGTCAGAAGTGAATTTAAAGATCTGGAAGATTAGAACCCGCAGGACAAGCTGGAGTGTATCTTGTTCCACGAATTTCTGTGAGGAACACGAACTAGCATCTTGAGGAGACGCTTAGCAGGCTTGTAGATCGTATGATTAAAAGCACTTTTTTTTTGTTTAGATCTGTACCACCCTTATGTTTTCGTCTTTTGCTTAGGATCCAGACTAATAAATAGTTCTCGCACTGTCAAGAAACGCATGTTTCTATCTTACAGATGGCAGCGATTCACATTTGTGACCACTACCATATCTGCTGATCAGCATGCGCCACCCTGCCTGCTCTTTGATTGTTAAGCTCTGAGATCTTCTTTGCATTGCTTTGAGCTGGCCCCAGTCATACAGTATGCTGCACATTAATAGCTTTCATAACAAGTGTTTCTCATTAGGTTACAGAATACATCGATACCTGAGGACATTCTTAGCAGTATCACCTTTATGCATGCACACACGTATCAAAGGCTTTGCCAACAATAGAAAATAATGTTGTTATTCAGTCCCCATTATCTTTGCACTGTGTGATGTAGTCAAAGTAATCTTGGTGTCAGGTAATGCATGACCACCTACTTAAGAAACCATATTGGTATGGGGATAGTGGGTCATTTGACAGCAAGTACCGAACGATCTGAGTCTTTACTATCTTTTCCATTGCATTTGAAACTGCAGACGTGATGTTGATGGGGCGGTAGTTGTTGATGTAAGCTGTAGGCCCGTATTTATGGATGTGTACAATGTAAGACTTCTTCCAGCAGGAATGGTATATCCATAGTGTAGTGAAATTGAGTACAACTTCAGTAGGAGTAAATTCATGTCACTACCACCGTTTTTCAGCAAAATGGAAGATATACCGTCTGGACCAAGAGTGTTGCTAACCTTAAGATTTGAGATAGCTTTATCGATCTCTTGTGTGATGAAAAGTATGTCACTTAGACATTGGCCTGTTTAACGTGGGAAATTCACCACGTCGTCGTTCTCCAAGGTGCATAGTCTGGCAAAGTGCTTGCCAAACAGTTCACATATCACCTCGGTATTCTCGCAAGCAATTCCGTCTAAGTATATTATTTTTGGATAGGCTGTTTTGGAGTCTGTTAACCTACTTTAAAAAAAGTTTGGCTATTTCTCCTGGGTAATGTGGTGGCTGGATGGCTCGCATTTCTTTGTTTCTGAGGCTTATATTTGTTAACTCTTGAATTATAGCGAGAAAGGACCTAATAGCAATTAATGATGATAAGTCATGATATCTGTCGTATTTTATTGAGTGCTTTCGTAGACTTCTTAACAATTTCGGAATAAAATCTTCTCAGGTGAAATGACGTCATGAATCGAGTTACTATTAGGTTAAAATTTGTTAATTATTTCCTCTGAGGACTGGTTCGAAAAGTACGAGTCCCACTCAGAGAATCTAATTGGGTGCTGATAAAATTGTGTACAATCTTATAGGTGTTTGGTCAGCTTCATCTCTCCTTTTTGTTTCAGGAAAGGTGTTAAATGAACACACTACTATTTTATGGTCACTACCTGGAAATTCATGTCCCAAATGTACTGTAGATAGTGTTATGTTGTTCGTGAAACTGAGGTCTTGGATATTTGTGGATCTAGTGGGTGAATCTATGTGTTGTATCTACCTTCATGTGACGATGGAATTCAGGAGATCATCATACCTTTGAGGTCCTCGGAGTGAAGGCCACGATATGTCTGGCATGTTGAAATCACCCCCAATTATTTTATAAGTGAAGGGAAAATTGGTTGTAAATTTAAAAATTTTGCTGAGCATATTATCATACTCCCTGCTGGAGAAAGTGGGTCGGTACACACAACCCATAAGTATAGGTTTACTTCTGACAATTTTTATTCCGACCCAGATTGAGTCATTGAGTTGTGACAGAATTGGGTTACTGAACTGGGTTGCATATAAGGATTGTTCACAGTAAATTAGTGTTCCACCCCCACGACCTCTCTGTCTGTCCCCTCGGAAAAGGTTGTATTTATCAATCCTTAGGCTATCATTGGAGATATCACTTGCTTAGAACTGATCTCCTATTTACTAGGATAATAGACAAACACTGGTTACGTGGTTTCAGTGAGCAGACAACATCTTGATAAAGTAATCCGTGAGTGTCCTCTGTATACATGTTTTAATCACTATTTTTGGATCACGGGAAGACTTCAGACAGGTTTTTGAGGTGGTAGTCAGGGGTGGTCTCTCGTTTGGACAGGGTATGCAATGAGAGACACCTGTATGATGATCGGATATTAGTATTTTATAGATATTAGTATCCCTTTTTGGTGCCGACACTGTGTGAGCTATCTCTCGGGGAATATGCCTTGCCCTAGCTGTAGACTGTCCACTATGCCGTCAAGAAATTGATCATGCGTGCTACATGCATGATGCCAGGTGTTTCTGTTAACTGATGCTGGTGAAAATCCTGCTAGAAGCGGTTGGTAAGAGCAGTGTTATTGTGAAAGGTATAGTCGATATGAGTATTCGGTAATTTGTTGCCAGAATAGGAATGAAGCGTTGGTATCTGTTTTAGGTAGTTGTCAGACCATAGCAAGTTTTGTGCAGACATTAGCATATGCTCCCCACTAAATACGTAAGATGTGTGAATGGGTTCTGTGGGCTTATTTGGCTTACCGAATGTGGTCTGTAGCCGATATCCAGAGGATTTTCTATGACTTTCAGTTGGTAGAACATTCTAAGGGGAATGGCTGACAATGGGTTTGCGTAGTGGATGAGCAGAATAATATCGAATACCTCGTTGTGTCGTTTGTGTAGAATTAGTGATTGGATACAATTGGTTAACTAGGCCTACCTCTGGCAGCTTGGGCCATCATAATTAGCTTTCTCTTAGTGAGATGGCTTAGAGGTGCTTGAGTCACTACCATATCAATGGGCTTTCGTACTCCGTGTTTGGATTTTAATACATTTACTTCCTTTTCCCCTTTCTTATGTTTAAATGGTTGGCGATGGCTAACAGGGTTTCTGTGGCTTAGACAGCTCCGGCATTTTGGTTTTCTTAATGGAAATGGGACGTTTGTCATAGCGCCCAGAGAACTTGCTAACTTGGGTAGCCACATTGGACTGGTACTTCACAGTGGAAGGAGTTCTCAGACTGAGGAGTGACTGACTTAAAAGGAGATGGGTGAACATAGGTGGGATGGGTTTTGATGTTTCCTGGCTCTTGACGTTTGTGTCAGTGTACAAAAAATATATTTTAACACTGTGTTCTGTTGATTCATCTATGTCTACCATTTAATTGTCAGCAGCAGTGTCTTTATATAATGCTTGGCTAATATTTGTCTGTGCCTGAGGAAATGTCCGATGTACGCGGTCATCAGGTATATTGCTAGACGGAATACTGCAAGAAGCATCATCTATAGTTGCTATCAGCATTCAGTGTTCCTGGGTGGCATCGTCTTTGACATGGTGCTAAATTATGTGCAACCATAATGTTAGTGTAGGGTGTTGAAGAGCCTATTATCTTACCAGATTTCGGAAAATTCCTAGATTCACCTATAGACCGAAAACTAGAAAAGCACCCGACATGAGTGATTTTCAGATTTCTTACGAAGACCCAAAACATTCTGTTAACGACAAATTACAAACCTTTAGGCATGAAGTTTTAAGTTTGGCCAGAGGCTCTCTGTATGGAATGTTATACGCCAAGACGTTATGTGAAAACATAATCCTTTTAGCAGCTTCCTCAGACAAGTAGTCAATTATGCGCTCAGATTTGATAAGTGGTCCTATACAAATGTTTTGTGATGGGTTATACAGTTGCGTGAGGGGTGTTATGCTATCAAACTTGCTTTGTATTTCCGCTGTTGATTTCTGAGGTGTCAGTAAATCATTTTTGCCACAAGACGCACTATCTACCAGACCCTCCATGATATCAGATACCATAAATTTTGGTGTATCTGGTGTCAAAAGTGTAGAACATCTACGGAAGTGAGGCCCTAAGATGATCGGCGAGTATTAGATCTCCGTCTCTTAACGGCGCTTACACGTTTGACAGACTTGACCATCTACATACTCTTTGTGATATTCAAATACCAAGTTCAGTGCGAGAATCTAGTACTGCAGGTATTAACATGTTAATGGACGTAGATTTCGTACTATTACACATTCGAAAGCTCTCGGCAAAAGATGACCAATAAAGCAGTCAGACTTTATAAGCTTTGACCAAATTAAATCACTCTGTCAAGCCTTTTATGAAATAAAGTACTAAGAAAACTAATGTTTATTGTATTATCAATATTAAGGTGCCACAAAAAAAAACTGGTGATCACATTGTACAATTAAAGAAAATTGAATGTTGAATGACCGTGTGACTATCAAGTCTGTTTTAATCACCGTGTGCACTGTCAGCAAATATGTCCTCGATGGAGGGTGAACATGCAGATTTTGACGATGATCATGATAGGGACGAGGGTTTCCCTGATGAAGACACTCCATTTCAATCAGATAACGCTTTTTCAGATGATGGGCGTTATCAGGATGATGGCCGGTACCCTGATGACCGTTACCAGGATGACTCACCTGTGCATAAACATGATGACCGTTACCAAGGTGGTGGACCCCGTCAGATGAGAATGATGAGGTAAAGTTTGATAAGTTTAGAGTTGAGAAATTTGGTTTTTAATGTAACAACATTACTGACTTTCGTGTTTGAACTTTCAGACCTCAGTTCCGCCCAAGATTTCAGGGTGGTTACCGTGGGCATCCTCGAATGCAAATGCATGGTGGTCGGTGGGTATTTCGTTCTTTACTGATTTCCCTTTTAGAGGAAATTTTATGCGGCCAGGAATGGGTCACCATCGTGGTCCAGCTTATGATGGTTACGGCCCACCTCCGATGGGTATGCAAAGAGGATATCCACCTAGATTTAGTCCTCAGTATCCAGGACGTTATCAAGGTATGAATGATGATCAGATAGATGAGCAAATGGATGATTCTCACCCACCAAACGATATGAACTATTCAGGTCATGGAGGAGATATGCAAATGCATCCCAATAATTTTTCGAACATGCAGCATATGCGCATGCGTGGTCCTCCACCACAATTCATGTCCAACAACAAGTCAATGCCTCCTGATCACCAGCAACCTTCGGCAGTTCCGCCCCCTGGATCAGCCTCATCAGGGCCTCAGAACTATAGTGGAAATGCCCCACCATTTAATAACAATCAGGGGCCTCATTATGGAGGACCTCAGTCTCCGTTCGGTGGGCCTCCTGGTCCTCAGTACTCAGGGTCGCAAAACGCGCCGCCCTTCAGTGGTCCACCGTTCAATGGACCACCTGGCTCTCAGTACAACGGCCCTCAATACAATGGTCCACCTGTGTCTCAGATGAACTCGTCATCTTGTGATTCTAACGCAGGGCCACCAACAGGCGTCCAATTTGCACCACCTGTCAGGCCTTATGGGGCACCTGGTCCTTATCCCGTACCTCCTGCTCCTTTCGGTCCTCCTGGACAGGGACCTCAAAGCACTGGTTCGTTCAATGGATCTTCACAGTTTCCTGGAGGCCCTAACTGTCCTCCAACGACTACTCCACAGGGTGTACCGAACAATATGCCTCCACTAGCCGGTGCTCCTGTTCCTGTCGCACCACCGGTTGCAGCTCCTGCTCCTGTTTGTCCTCAGACCACGGCTCAGTCACCAGCTACCCAAACTCCTGCTGCTCCAGTGACAGTTCCACCGGCAGTCCAGCCACCTGTTTCAAATGCACCTCCACCGTTTCCTTATCCAGCTCCAATCCCGTCGGGTGCTGATGGTAAGTTACATAGCATACCTTTATCTTATAGTACTATTGCGAGACAGACATTAGCAGCAAATGTTTTTACGCAGTCAGCACACTTAATTGGTTTTTTTCCCTTATAGCTCCACATTTCGGTATCCCACCACCTTGTTTTGGTGCAATGCCAGCAGCCCCGCCTCGACCGATGGTTATGCAAACAATTCCAGGGCCTGGAATGCCCCCTGGTACATTGCCATGTCCAGCTATGCCACCTATGCCGATGATGGGTCCTCCACCACTTCCAGGCATGCCTCCAATGCCGCATCCTATGTCACATTTTCGCCCTCCAATGCCGTTTATGCCACCCGTAATGCCAGTCAACGCTTTCCCACCAACCATGATGCAGCCGAGAGTTGTGGATGACATATGGGTTGAAAACCTTACGGCTGAAGGCAAGTCATATTATTACAACATGCGTACCCGTGAGACGCGCTGGGACAAACCTGAAGGTGTCACCGTTGTTCGTCAAGGTGAGGTGGAAGGCACAGTGAAGCCTGCATCTACATTCCCAGTAACTACAACGGCTGTGTCTACGAGCGCTAATACGCCTATTTCAACACCAGTTACACCCGCTAAGCCGCCGGAGGTTGCAGTATGGACAGAATATCATAATCAGGATGGAAAGGCATATTATCACAATATAAAGACTGGTGAGACTACATGGGAGAAGCCAAAGGTGTTAGTGGACTGGGAAAGTAAGTGAAGCTTCTTATTATTAACGTTATTTTGCAGACAAATCAGATCCAAACTCCAGTCAGAAGGCTCCGGAACAGCCGGCTCCTACTCCAGTAGTCAAAGAAAATACAACTCCGACAAACACAACAGTACCCGTAAGTCACCGGTTACACAGTAACCAGTTTTATTCCCATTGTGTCACTGGCTGGTACGTGTAGATGTGAATTTAATGAAAACTTGATTGTGTAGTGGGTATAAACTCTTAAGAAGTTTACAAAAGTCTGATTGTTTTCTTCGCGCTGACTCAACTTGAACACATACTGACCGCTTTTTTCTCTTTCAGGTTGCTGAAAATAAAAAATCGGCAACAGCGGAGTCGACTGACAGCTCTAAGGTAGAGAGTTCAAAGTCTGAGGCAGATAAGAATGGCGTCAATGAGTCAAATGAACAGGAGTCAAAAACTGAATCCGCGAAAGCGTCGAAAGATAGTAGTAGACCTGTATCAAGCACAGCGGTCCACGGGACTCCATGGTGTGTTGTATGGACAGGAGACGGTCGTGCCTTTTTCTTCAATCCTAGTCAGCGTCTCTCTGTTTGGGAGAAACCTGAAGAGCTTAAAGGTCGTGCAGACGTCGATAGACTACTAGAAAAACAACCAAATGCCCCTTCCTCCGGTCAGACAAGTTCACCAAAACCAAACACGGCGAATGATGATGGTCCTGAAGCGGCTGATGGGAGTTCTGCCCCCAAAAAAGCACGTCTGTAAGCTTTGTTTGTATTTGTTAATTTTAAACAATAAGATTATATTTTCAACAAACATTGGGTTTTGAGAAAAATGGTATATGCCAATGGGCGGGTTTCATAGGGCCAGCAACATTTGCGTTGCTACTCGACGGCTATTTGTAGCGTTGGTTATCCATGCACCACTTGATTCATAGCATCCAGTTAGTGTATAAGTAGCAGGTGGCATTAGTAATTATTAGTTAGCGGATTAATAGCTCTAGGACGTTTTAATTGTAATTAGGAATTTAATTTCGGTGCCGAGTTAAAAAAACATTATTTCTTCTTGTAGCGAAAATGACGATGTTAATGGTGTTGCAGCTGAAGCGGATGTACCTGCGGCTGAACCAGTGGAGGAGAATGATGCAGATAAGTCTGGCAGCACGTTGGATAAGATCCCGGTAGGAATGGAAGCTGCGAAGGAAGCTGAAGAGAGAGCCGCCCGAGAACGAGCTGTACAGCCATTGGAAGTTCGTGTGCGAAGGTTCAGGGAAATGTTAGTTGAGATGCAGGTATGTTGGGTAACAATGAAGTTTCCGCTGTGATATCTTCGACGATTCAATGCCCTCATATCTGATCATGTCGTTTACTTTTATCTAAAGGTTTCAGCGTTTTCTACCTGGGAGAAGGAACTACATAAGATTGTGTTCGATCCGCGTTATCTACTACTGGCGAGTAAAGAAAGAAAACAAACATTCGAAGCCTACGTGAGGGAGCGTGCTGAGGAGGAACGGCGTGAGAAGAAAAGTAAACTTAAAGAGAAAAAAGAAAAGTTCATAGAACTAATGGATGAGGCTGGATTGAACTCAAAGTGAGTTTTTATAGAAGTGTCAATGGTAGCGTTTAAAGTTCGTCGTATCCATTTAAGCTATCTGAAGTTTTCTGCATCAGTTAGTGCCAAACACTATTAGTCACATTTTTATAATCACTAGTCATGACGCATTATTTATCATCAGTAGACTATAAATCTCAGTTTCCTTCATCGTCTGGTGAACAGTTTCGGTGTTGTTATACTGCTAGTTTTGTTTCTTCGACATTTGTGAAGTACATCTCCATCCAGATCCTGTTTCGTTAATATACTTCTACAGGCGTAGTTTGAGGAACATTTTTTAAGTGCTCATACGTTTTTACGTTGACTACTAAGGTTTGTACGTTATAATCCGTATTGAGTAGGTGTCACGCATGTGTCTCACAACCATGGGCTAACATATATTGATCCAGTAATCTATGATTGACATGTCGTTTATTGTTTTATATACTCAACAAGAGTCCCAGATTCAAGTCTCATGGATTACCAATAGTAACTTAAGAATTCATACAAAAAGTGTGGCATATAGCCTGCTACATGAGGAGACTTGTTTGGAGTAATTGAGTTACGACTAACATGGTGGTGAAAAAATTGTTCCAATCTATTCGGCTATAAATGGTCCTAGTTACACAACTAACTAACCCAATTTTGAAACCATTCGTTACCAAAGAAATGTAGCCGAACAGTTCCTGCAAACAGCTGAAGATTTATTGAGTAGTTTACATTTTTGAGCGCTTCTAATGGTGTCTTTACATAACTGCAGGGCATAACATATGCACGTACAGTACTTAATATTAGACAGGATGAATTGATGACCACGAAGGTGATCGTACAATTAAAGTTGTTTGTGTTCTGTTCGGGACATATACTACACATGCAAAAATAGAATAAGAAATTAAACGTGTCTCATGTACATCATTGCTATTTTATTTAGGTCTTCATATAGTGATTTCGCTGCCAAGTATTCCAAGGATGACCGCTTTAAGGGAATTGAAAAATCTCGTGATCGTGAAGCTATGTTTCAAGATTACCTGGCCGAATTACGCAAACGGGAAAAGGAGGACAAGCATCGTGAAAAAGAGAAAGTATGTTCATTGTATGATGATGTGCGTGCTAACTTACATTAAGCATTAATAAAAAAACATCCAATAGACTGAACAAGTTCAGGATATTCCTGAGTGTCTCACGACTCGAAAGTATTAGTGGTCTGTATTTCTCTTAGGTATTCAGATTTTAACCATTCCTGAATTCAGAGATTGAACACTGAAATGCCAGTTTTTGACTTATAGTTTGGAGAAATAGTAAGGGTGTGGTTTTCTGGTATCAGAAAGTAAATTACCAGAACTTACTAATGTTTACTGTCAGTTTCATGGAATACTAGACTGTGCGACTAATTCACTTGACAGGCAGTGTGTAAACTTTCTACCACTTGTAAGTGTCAACAGTAGTCTTTAAATTTGTTTGGGATCGCTAGACTTCAAGGGACTTCTCATTATTGATTTTCTTTTCTGTATATTGGATTTTAAATTGAACTAGTGCTTGTGTGTGGGCCTCTTTAAATATCCCATTGACTTATTTTCAGGTTTTAGGGAGGCCTCACAGTTTGGCACTACAAACGTCTTAGTCTGCTTTTTGCAGTATGTAACTGCTAAATTTCTGTGAAAGAATGTTTCATAAATTTTGTAACAATAAGTAATGCATTGTTATCATAACAAAGGTGCAATAATAAGACACTTTTGAAGATTACTTCATTGCATCAAACATTCTTCTGTACTCTTCTCTATCAGAGTAGTGCTATAAGATTTAATGATGTATACTTTCGAAATGAGTCCTTTTTCAGGTATGAGCACTAATTTTCTTGTTCAATGCCAATTTTCTTTGAAGATGCACTGATGTGAAAATTTGTATGGTTCTTGATTAGTTCGAAGGTTGCTTATCACTTCCTTACAGTGAGATATTATCAATGTCTTTATCACATAGGAAACGGAATTCGTAGAAAGTAATCCATCGCATTTTACGTTGTCATTGTGTTTTTATCCTCACAATTTTTTTTGATATGCAGATATTTTTCCTAAATTATTTATTCATGTTTAAGAATCCATTCATCACCTTATAATAAGCCTCTTGCTTATTCGTTACTTTGTTCAGAAACACGAATAATGAATGATTCAGTCCAAAACACACGGAAAATAAGCTGAATACGATGACTTGGGATCAAAAAGTGCTTCTGATTTATATCTTCCTAAATTACCCAGTTCTGGTTCACGTTTGGTAATGCAAATGCTACTATTGAAACATCTCATAGGTAGCTATGCAGTTTGTTGGGCTAGGAAGCTTTTATCAAGTTACCATTCAGTCTACATTGGGATATCTTAGGTTTGCGAATGCTAACACGGGTTGTGCTGAAACAAGCAGTCACCTGCTTCACTAGACAGACAAACTGGTAATAGCAAGATGAAAGAGTTTTTCCATGTACTCAAAGTGTATGCTGTCGTTGGGATTATTCATATCACCATTACCTTAGAGACAACTAACTGATTTTCATTAGGTCAGGAATTCATTCCTTTTTATTGCTCCGGATATAATATATTTTTCTTTTTACTATGGTTTTTACATTAAACTTTGTTTCATTGAATGACGCACCGACTGCACATGTCTCGAATATTTAGTTTATTTGTCACTGAACTAGTCATCGACAAACCCAGATAAAGGCGTTTATCAAATTATAACTATAAAAAGGAAACACTTCGTGAAAACCCTAGTAATTGGTTACTATGCTCTGAAATTTAAAGTGGTTTTCCAAATCAATACTAATTGCAGTCGTGTATCCTATCCATCAATAGGTATGTTAAAAATTATTCTGATTTGTGTGTATACCTGTGCATATATTTATTAACTAGTAAGAAACTTAATCGCTCTGGAAATGTTAAATATAAAGCAGGTTTCATAGAGTCAAATTAAGAAAAAACAACTTACCTGTGTTCACTGTTTAGACATAAGATTTTATTGACCAACTCGATTGAATACTTGTTCAATAATGCTAAGCCGATGGGATACCCAGTTGTTTTGCATATAAATAACCATTTTTAATCGAAGAGTCTTTTATCTATTTTATAATTTATTTTTTTTACCATTATCGTTCAAACTTTAATCTGAAGCAATCAGTTAGCACAGAGGATTAACATCCTTTCAGTAAATGGAAAAATTAATCGAAGTGCTTGTTAGTTCCCCAAAGTTGTAACTGGGGATACCTTCGCAACTCCGGATAATGTACGGCATATGAGTTTCTAAAGATGCGTGGTTGGGATTAATCAGTAACGTTGATTTGACCTTTTTTATGTATAACTGTTTGAGTGGTTGATAATATTCGTATGAATGGACGTGACTCCATCATAGAAATGCTGACGTCATTCGTTCATCACTCTCACAGCATGCTTAATGTCTTATTGGCGATAGTTCAGAGAGATTTTTGACCGTTACTTTATTAGTAGTCTACATCTGATGCCACACAGAAATATAAAAACCAATATAGAGGCGTTTAAAGGATCTATCAGGACGGTGGATTGTGTGGTGTGGCTGTCAGTTGTACCTTCATGTACTTACCATATATCATATTCAATAAAATGTATTGCTAAACTTGAATGTGGTACTAATCCATCATCAGTATCTTCGATAAGCTGTTGAAGTTAATGTCTGTGGGATTCCAGAAACTTCTTGAAGCTTCTCACTTGTAATGTACTAAAATATTGTTGATATTTGGAGTCCTAGTCCTCACCTTAAATCAACGGTTACTAAGAAAATAACACCTTCAAGGTGACTGTCAGGATAGAAGTGAGATTTAAGTGTTTACCTCAGAGTGCAGCTGTAGTTTACCTCGAAGAAAGTTCACAATGAATGACTTCTCATGTTTTGAGCATGTATACCTATTGCATAAGTGGCTGAAAAAAATTGATATGCGTGCTAGCACTCTAAAAAACAACCGGTCTCGCTAAATTATGCCTATCGCCAAATTTCAATACTGTGATTAGTATTTGAAAAACAAAATTATTACATTGCCAGTTTTGTTAAGAATTGTCAAGTGTACAGTTCGTTTCTTGAATGAACTCGAAGTTTATTAGAGACTGCTGCTCTGTTGTTAAGCTTAATTACTACCACATAACTAAATAGTTTAAAAAAGCTACTGGTAAGAGCGAAGTAATTATTTAGTTTTTTTTTTGAATTTGAGTGATTCTAGCGTTGTTTTGTTTCAATTAAACTGTACTCACCATGGTTTTAACAGAAATAACTAGTTTCAGGTTGAGGATACAATTTCAAAGTAAATCACAACTGTTTGTTTCGTAACTTCATCTTTCAAAAGTCTAAGTCGCTCAACATATATACATATATACATTTCGTGAAAGCCGGTTGGAATTAGATAACTTCTTGAAAAAAAACTAGCTGTTTTCCGACAGTCAACCACGTTTTGTTTCCAAGAAATTTCTTCATTTACGACATCTTTTTGTGTGTGTGCAACATGTCTTCATACAAAGTTGTTCTTGCACCTCAATGTCTACTTTAATATTTCCACACATAGTTGCTGCATGACTGATCATGTTATCACATAGGCTTAGTGAGTTTCAATAATGTGTGTACTAACTTTTCCGAAACTGAGTCAAAATATGCTCTTGATGCTTCAAGATGCTATTGGAAGTAAATTTTCATTTCTTCTTATTATGCTTATGATCCCTGGACTTACCAGGATGTATGATCACTCTAATGTCATAAAAATTTCAGGATTTTGGGCTTAAAGTGTTTATAAAAATTGGGTAGTAACTCACTTGGACTATCGCGTTGGCTCTATATCAACAGCATGGAGATAAATAGAGAGAAGTAAATCGACTTGAAGTTTTCAGGTATACAGTTGCAAAAGTTGATGGAAGACGTACGCTTAACTGTTTCCTAACATCAGCTAAAAATTGTAAGTAATATGTAACATGAACCAAAACAATTTTTTTGAGTTTTCGTTATAACAGCTAAAAAAAACGGGTGTCCGCCGGACCTGAGATGTCCGATCATATGAAGTATGACATTTTTCGTTTTTCCGTGATTGAGCTGTGTGAGTGTTGTGAATGTATCGAGATACATTTTTTTGTTGCGAAAAGTAGTGATATGCGTTTCCAAATAACGTGAATGCGCGTGCTTATATTCACCTTTTTTGTGCGCTTACTACTTACGTTCAAATGAACTGAGGCGGAATTCGACTTTCATAATTAGAGTTTAAAAGCAAGTTAGTAAAATAAACAGTATGACTATCAAAGTTGTTCATAGGACGAGTTGTTGCATAAATTGGTTAAATCGGCATCCATCTCCATTAGTTGTTATTTAATAAATTATTTAATTTGGGTTGTATATTTTGGATCATTATTTAATAACCACAATCTGTACTTATTAGGTTCAATAAATCTATGAAATTCGCTTTCAAGAGGAATCGGAAAGCTACATTGATGAGACACACACAGAGAGATGGGTTCCTAACAAATCAGTATCACTTCTGATTTCAATTCTCTCAGGTTTGTTATGTCTTAGTTTTTAGCGGACCCATTGTAAGAATTACTTTATTAAGCCGCCTACTTGTGTAAATGTATTTTCGACTGTACGTGCATGCATGCTTAGTTGTAAAATTTAAAACGACAATATATATTCACAACTTGAGTGAAAGAAACAGTCGAAAAATAATTTCGTCGTGATTAGATATTATTTATACATAGTCCATGGGACGATGATGAATATCGATCGATAAGTCTTTGTCTTAGTGCCAGTCGTTTTCAAAAGTATGAATGGATTGGACAAATAAATGATTTCAGTGTCGACATTAACAGTCGTGAATCTCAGTAACTTGATCTACTCACAAAATGCTGACAGGATAAAGATGAAATCTTATTGGATATTTAATTTCTAACTGTTTGTTTAAACTAATTTGACGGCATTCCGTTTTATTTACATACATCCGACTGTAGAACGTTCTGTAGTCGTACCGTACACAAAGATATTTAGTAAACTGTTTTTGTTTAATGTGAACGAAGAGCTGGTAACGATTACCCTTCTAAGTATTCATGTATGTCACAGAGTTATACAGCTCTCAGAAGTGTGTCAACAATATGTTGTTATTTGATACATCTATATCCTGATGAAGTTGATTCCTAGTGAATGAAAGACTCTCCTATCACTTTACTTGAATAAAGTGGAAAGAAACGGAGCTGTTGAGAATCTTGTTAACCATTATTCAATTGCAAACATACATATGCTACAGATACATGGGAATAGTTGTTAACCATAGTGCTTAAAATTTGCATTAAAGGTAATTACAATTCTTCAAACATGTAAGTTTACTCGCGCACCCTATTTTTCGTCTAAACGACTCTATTCTCTTGTACATCACAATATTCTGACTTATCTTTCGTACTACCTTTTGCGTAACCCCTAAAAGAATGCGTCGAGTTTCTTCTCTAGTAGTCAAATATTCTGAAATTTTGAAAAAAGTCTCAGCATCCAGTTTTACCTACGCTGAGAGTATTTTATGTTCGTTAACTTCCCTAGGATGATACATGCTCACTTCACTTTGTTTGTCTTCGTTGTGTGAGCCTTCTTTGGTTAGATATATTGGCTTTTTAAGCGTTATTATACAGGTTTGTTTCGTGGAAGACAATAATTACAGAAAAGAGAAACATGATGTTGTAAAAGCTGTGTTCACTTCTTGTGTTAGTGTTATATACTTTCTAACATGACCATTTTTTCGTATGTAGGTCAAACTGGAATTCTTCAATATGTTGAAAGAACAGAAAGGTATAACTCGATATACTCATTGGACAGATGTAAAGCGCAAAGTGGATTCCGATCCTCGATATAAAGCTGTAGATTCCTCCTCAAAAAGAGAGGATTTGTTCAGAGAGTTTATTCGTAAGCTTGACGAAGTAAGTCCTTTGATAAAGTAGCTACCTGTTAAATTTCCTATTTTCGAAATGTCCTAATAAAAATTATTTTGAGCTATTGAGTATGTCCTTTGACATGGTTTTCAGTTATGCCATATTTTCAATCAGTGGTATTTAAAAGCTTTCAATATTGAAGTCCTCAGAGTATAAAAAAGTTTTCTCGAATTTATCCCAAACTTCACCATGTTGTTGGATGGGGGGTAATCATGAATGATGCGCTGTACTTCTAACGATTACTAGTGCTTCGCTTTGTGTCCTTACTGCTGTAGCATTTTCAACAAATGCTTCTGCCACTTAATCATTGTGTATGACACTATCCAAAGACAAGAGGACTACGGAACTATTGATACGGCCGTAGAGTGGGTAGACTTCAGTCTTCCCCTCGAATCCCTCTCCTGTGAACACGCGTTCGCAGCCGCCTCCATCAAGTAAATCTTAATCACTGCCTTCACTCGGTGGCAGTGTTCTTCACAATAGTGTAAGAGCGGATGCTATGGGACTGAGCGACATGTTGGTCTACCTTCGAAAGTTAAAAAACCCAGATTCTAAACCCATGGTAGTGTATATGGGCTCCATGTTCCGATACTATCGAATGATGTATGAGCCCGTTGTGATAGTTGGAAACCATACCGACGTAGCTTCTGCTGCTGCTTCACTGTTTTGTGGATCAGAATTAGAGACGAAGGCTAGGTAGGTGGCATCTTAAGGCAACCACCTACTTCGGCCTGAGTATCCAGGTAATATCTCATCCCTCGCACAAACTACGAGGTTTCGCGTGGTGCATCTCTAAGTGCTTATCATGTACCGTGCTGAAAATTCTACGCTGTATCATGAGCACTATTTTGGAATAAAGCAAATTATTGTTATTACTGCCAGTTTTTGTGTTCTACATAATAAAATTTCCTGTTGAAAGTTTCTTAGTCTTGTCACCATCATCATCCGTCTACGTTACTTTGTCTAGACTCCTGCTGTTCGAGAAGACAGTTATACACGAAAAGAGCGAGAGAAGAAAGAACGTCAAGAAGCCTCCATAAGAGAACGTGAGAAGGAAGTGAAAGAAGCGTTATCCTCTTCGTTAAGAGAAAGAGACAAGGAACGGGAACAGCATTTACGCAATGAACAGGAGACAAATTTCCATACAATGCTACAGGATTTGATACGTGATCCTAGTCTTACATGGAAAGAAGCCAAGAAAATACTTCGTAAAGATCCTAGATGGGAAGGTGTTAGTGAAGTGTTTGAACGGTCAGAACGAGAAGAAATGTTCCAGGAGCACATCAATAATTTATCAAAAAAGTCTCGGGAGATATTTCACCGTTTGTTGAGTGAAACTGAAGGAGTAAGTTGACCGATTCATCCTGTCTGAACCTTCCTTTTTTCTTAGATGTCTTTTGATTTATCCTGGAAAGAGGCGAAAAAGATCATTAATGCTGATCCTCGTTTTGAAAAGATTCCAAGCGAAAGAGTAAGTTTTATTTTTATTCATGGTTCTATATCATGCATTATCGTGTTTTGTTTAGAAAAAAGAATCAGAATTTAGCATATGGGTAGAAATGAAAAAAAATCAGGCTAAAGAAGCTTTTAAAGAGCTTCTCAAAGAAACTAAGATAATCAATGCTCGGTAAGTTATCTGTTATATTACTACTTACAACTATATGTTAATAACAGAACTAAGAGAACGCTTGAGGAAAATGAAAATCATATAGCCGACATAATGGAAGCTCTTGAGGTATGTAACACGCCTTGAATTTCAAAGTTTGATATTGTTTTGTTTATTTTCGAAACATCCATGATTTAAAACAAAACAAAAATTGTTTGCTTCTTTTTATTTTTTAGAAAGATAAAAGGTTCATCGCTTTAGATGCTTTCGAGGATGAACGCAATTCCCTGATAGAAGATTATATTGACAGTTTAGACAAAAAGCGCACACCTACTCCAGTCTCTATGTCATCGAAAGAATCCACCAATCGACGATAGTACTAAAACACAGTAAACATCAATCTATCTTCATTTTTGCATTTTTTCTCTCTCTCTCTCTATCTCTATCGTTTGGATTCATCAAAGTCTACACATATTTTCTCGCTCTTCTTCGTACACACCTAGTTTTGTCACATATACTCTCTCAAGTTCTTAAAATTTCTCAATGGAATGTCGGCACAACTCTCTGAAGATAACTTGTAATACTTGTTATATTGTTAAATAAAGGCATCTTGAAAATCTGGTTTTCTTTTGTTCTTTCTCTAAAACAATCTGTTTAAGTGTGTAGTTTAGTGAGTTTTGAAGCACTCGTTATTTTCTGGTGTGTTGAAGTATATCGCATTGTGTACAATACGGTTACTAACCACGATGCTGGGGGATGTAGTTCATTGGCTCCAAACACTCGTCTGGTTCAACCTAGCCCAGGTGTGTGAGTGGGTTTAACCCAGCCTCACACATCGAGCTTGGCTTATATATAAAGCTTGACTCGTGAAATATCTGTTCAGATAATCGTCGATTATCAACCATGATGTTATCGTGATATTATGTAATGGTGGTCATTGGCACTTACTATGAAGTTGATATAGCAATATTTATTAACCCAAGGGGACCATGACAAGTGTAATAGTGCTCAGAATTAAAGGTGTGATTTAAACATGTAAATATCTTTTATTTGTTTGTTTTTCACAAATATTGACAGTTGTAACTGAATGTAGATTGGTTAGAAATCGAAATTATCGAGTACTGCTTGTGTGTGATATTCTATAATACTGATGAATTGTTATGTGGGTTGCTTAGATAGATTGTGACCTTTGTTATTACGGTGTTAAGCATTGGCTTATGTTTTCCCATCTAAATGATTAATAATGTTTAAGAATCGCTGGAAGAAAGTTCATCTTCACTTTATTGTAGCCTTATAGGGTATTCAGTGAATGAGTTTCTCTATTTTTTTTTTATACCTATTGAACTTGTTCGAATAATTTTGATAATTCAACTCAAGATTACTAGGAGAAATTTCGAAAATTAGCCGACCTAATTAATTTTAATCCTTATAGCAATCATATCTTATAAATTAGAAGCCTACTTGCGGTATTACAGTCTCAAGTGTTCTCATACTGTTGAGTAAAAGAGAGAGAAAGAGAATAAGGTTCGCCCCTTTAATCCATCCTTATGGTCGATCATGTCTGAATATATCTGTAATCCAATCTAGTTTGAATCAACTATAACAACATAGCAAAATAGATGAATTTAGATTGTACGTAATATTATTTATACTCAGATTATGTATAAAAAATTATCAAAGAACTCTAGGCTAAGCTTATGTTCATTCACGTGCTTTTTAGAAATCGCAATGTCCTCCTCCTCTTCTCCTTCTTCTTCTAATGTGAAAAACACTCGCGAGTTACACTCACTGAACTTATGTACGTTGAATTCAAGTGAAACTGAACCCACAGATAATTTGAAGAGAGACAGTTTAATGTAAGTCTAATGTGTTGGTTCACTTGCAAAAAAGTGGATATCCGTGTTTCTTTTTTTTAGTTTTTTTCAAAGCTATTTTGATGTTATTTGGAGGATTTTATTGACTGCAGCCCCTAATAGTTTTCGTGTAAATCTTAAGTCGAGCTGTTAAGCTTCTCGTGTGTGTATGTCGTTTTAAGAGATGTCAGTTTTATTATGCAATCTTGTCAATACCCTTAGTTATGCATTATAAAATATTTTATCTGTAAGGTCCTATTAATCAACGAGTAAGCATTTTGTATCAATAATTATTGACATTCAGGTTTCGTCGGATTGCGTACATGCCTTAACAGTTGACACTCGTGAATTACAGCCTCCTAGTTCTCTCTGGTCCTCATTGCAGCATGCTGTAAGGACATATATATACATATTTGTTTGCTCGGACTGATAGTTCTGAATAGCGTGTTTCACTTTACAAGTCTATAGTTACAATCCATTCCCATTTTTTGGATTCGTAGTCTCGATTCTGCTTTACCTGGTTAGGTCGATATCGGTCTTATTGTATGGGCGTAGAATGCTAGGTAAGGAAAATAAGTCAGTTAGTGAAGTTATAAGATTAGATCGGTTGGGACGGCTAGGATACGTGTTGCACATACCAAGTCACGGGTTAGGTGAACATGCTTGATTAATCGTATCTTTAACTAATCGAAATATTTATACATTGGTTGTTCGCCCATATCATTTGTGTCCGGTGCGTATTGCTTACGAAACTGGTTACTCATTAGCAACCAGTCAATATATCAGTCATTGTCCTACGGGTAATTTGAATGGCTCAGTGGTGACATCTCTGAATGGGTGGCATGTGTTTGATAACTGTGGTAGGGACGTCGATTCCATCGATGTCGTAATTGTGCTTTGCATTTTTTCTTCGACATGGCCATTCTAGGTGAATATTAAGGCTAGCTGTCTTTCGTCATGGATATCTGCGTTTTATCTTCTTCGTTATAGGGTATAATAAGGTGGGTAATATTGTGGTTAAACGTTGAGTGTTGGGTGAGGAGGGAAAATCAATCGATGAGGTTGTGAAGTTACATGTATTGAGGTGGTTAGGACATGTGTAACGCATGCATCCTTAGCCATCGCCTTCTTCGACGGGAAATGTTAACTGACAGGATGAGATTACGAAACAGTTGGTGGCGGCCAATTCAAAACACGACTTCATACAGTCAATGGAATCCATAACAGTTAGTTTATGGATTCCATTAATCGAAAGTCCGAGTCCCTATTTTTAAGGAAGAAATAGCGAAACGTGTTTCTGAGGTCGACAGCGGGACTTCCCCTGGGGTAGCCTGGCACAACATACAGTAAGCTGTAGACACAGCTGTAAAAGCTGCTAATATCCTAAAACCAAAAGTTAGTAAGAGCCATTGGGTCTCTACCGCCTCATCCGAACTGATTGACGCAAGAAGACTGATTCTGGCAAGCTTCTATTACGATGGGGAGCGGAAGCGACTCAAACGGAAAGTAACAAAAAGTTCTTGTAACAACAGTGAACAGTGGCGGGCGACAAAAGCGAAAGAGATGGAAAAGGCATCGGCGATTGGTAACACCAGATATCTATTTAGGCTTATCAGGGAAACAGGTGGCAAAAGGCAAATGATAAGTGAAACAATCTCGGAGAAAAATGGCACCATAATTAGCTTCCAGGATAGACGACTGAAACGCTGGAAAGAGCACTATGAGGAGCAGTTTCATTGGCCTACAGCCACGCTCAACCTGCCGAACATCCAACACCTCCCTGAATGGGATATAGACACAAGTCCTCCATCCCCTACTGAGGTTACTAAAGCTGTCACTAATCTGAAACAAGGCAAAGCAGCGGGACCTGATTTATTGACTCCAGAGGTATTTAAGTACGGTGGAGACAGTTTACTGTCTGCATTAACTGAGGTTCTAGGCAGCGTCTGGGAATCAGAGGAAGTCCCATTGGGTTGGTGTAAGTCACTGATCATCCCGACATACAAGAAGGGAGACAAGTCTTCCTGTGATAATCACAAAGGGATTAGCTTGACTAATATGGTATCTAAAGTCCTAGGCTCAATAATACTGCGTAGACTAAGTGGTGCTCGGGGGGGGGGGGGGGAACACGAGAGAACCAGGCAGGTTTTAGACCATGAAGAGGGTGTATTGATCATGTCTTCATCCTCCGACAGATTCTAGAACATAGGCATTCCTACCGGCGTCCAACAATCATTATATTTCTTGACCTAAAGGCGGCATTCGATTCTGTTGACCGATAGGTTCTCTGACGATGCTTGGCTGTAAAAGGAATGCCGAGAAAATACATTGCACTGATTAAGGCACTCTACTCGAACTCATGCAGCCAGGTGATGGCTTATGGCGAGTTGTCATCAAAAGTGGTGACGACTAGTGGCGTCCGTCAAGGATGCCCATTATTCCCATTTATATTCAACTTTATCATAGATGTACTAATGGACTTAACCCTAACACACTTCAGCGACTGGGGGATTGACTTGCTACCAGGGAATAATCTCGTCGACTTAGAATATGCGGACGATATAGTCCTTCTAGGCGAGGACGCTGACAAAATGCAGAGTCTTCTGAACACCCTGAGCTGCAATCTACTAAGGTTTGGCATGTGATTCGCTCCCTCCAAATGTGAGATGATTTTACAGGACTGGACTACACTGACTCCCAATTTAGAAATAGGCAGTGAAGTGGTTGGTGGAGCGTGTTGGCCGCTTCACTTACTTGGGAAGTACCATCAGCCTGCTCCAACGGGTTGATATCTGAGGAAATCTCAGCACGGATACAGAGGGCTAATTTCGCATATGCCAGTTTACGCCGTCTTTGGCGTAGACGTGATATCCTCCTTTATGGCTGTGAGTGAGACCTGGCCATTGAAAGTGGAAGACATGAAAAGTCTTGCTAGCTGTCTTTGCCCATAGGTGCCTGAGTTCTATCTCCCGTGTGAAGTGGTATAATAAGGTGACCAATATTGAGGTTAGGCGTCGAGTGCTAATTGGGTGGGAGGGGAAATCAACCGACGAGGCTGTGAAGCAGCTGTATCAGTTGAGATGCCTAGGATATGTGTTACGTTTGCCAATCACTGAGCGTGTGATTTTGTTTACCTTAACGATATGAAATAGAATGTTCAAATATATACATAGTATTCTGTTGTTAATGCAGTATTGAACTGTGGGAATATGTGAGAATAATATTCCGCTGACACGCATTGTCTGTATCACATTACCACAATTTTATTTCGCTACTAAAGTGCTTTTATGAAGGCACTCCGAATTCAGTAGCTGTATAAACGATGTCGTGCGTCGTTGGCACAGCGGTAGAATGCTCGCCAGCCATGCAGGTAGTCCAGGGTTTGATCTCCGGCCACTGGACGCACTCCTTTACCTCGGTAAGCCAGTAATAAGACTGGCAAAGAGGGAAGGTTGGACATGAGGCTAGAAACCCCATTCTGTAAAAAAAATAAACATCACTGCTACTGAAACTTCAAGCCTGTTGCTTGAAGCCCTATTTTCCACTGGGAACGTAAAGGAATAAAAAAAAATAAATAAATAAACGATGTCACTATATGTCTCTCTTCGACTGGGAGACAAAATAATGTGTATTCATCATCCACTGAGGTGTCTCAATTCAGATAACCATACTTCACAAAGTACGCGAGAAGGAGGTGGATAGAAGCAGAGTATATCTGATAAACGTATTATTGTCAAACAAAGTATAAGGTCACGCAAAGCACAAGACACATTGCACTAGTTACTAACTAGTGTCTTATCAAAAGTATTTATGTTACATAAAGTGAGGTGAGTTTAATTTCCACAATATGTACAATTCAAGAATATGTTGTCATGATATGTATTTGGGAAACTTGGAAGCTGTCAATTCATATAAATTAAGCATATGGGAGACATTTGTCTGTTATATTATATTCCCATTCAATTAGTTCCTCATCATCGGATGGCTCTACACTAATACATAATCGTTTTTCACATCAAAGTTTTTACCAATCAAGCGGTTGTCTTAGTTAATCGGTTTTAGGTATATGGATTGAGGGGTGGTATGGTGAAATTAAGAGGTTAAAGGTCATCAAAACACCAACTAACTGATAGGTGTTATTAACGAGATATTCAAGTTATAAAGGAGGGGTGAGAATTAATTACGGAATTCAAGAGAAGGTGATTCTTAGGCGTTAGCAACAAATTATTACATAATCAAGAAATTTGTAAACTAGCAATGATGACTAAGCAGAATAAGATGACTCAGAAGAAGAATTACGTAAAATACAAACAAGTTAATAGAATTAGCTAGAATGCTTAAAGCTAACAAAATCAAAAGATAGTTACAAGAGAAGGGGAACAAATCGTTTTTCAAGAAAAATTCATACATATTATATGCGTCGGTGGCACAGCGGTAGAGTGCTCGCCGACCACGCAGGTGGTTCGGGGTTCGATCCCCGGCCACCGAGGCACTCTTTTACCTCGGTAAACCAGTAATAAGACTGGTAAAGAGGCAAGGTTTGGTATGAAGCTAACAACCCCATCCTTTGAAAATAATTACCGCTGCTACACAAACTTCGAGCCTGTAGCTTGAAGCCCTAAGTTCCACTGGGAGCGTAAAGGAATAAAAAAATGTAGTTGGTTATGGCAAAGAAAAGTGGCTGTACAAATTCCTATTAACACACACATACAGAATTGGCTTGTTCAGATTAATTCCGATTGCCTCTGCTGTATGCGTGTAAAAGTCGTATTAGTAGAGTATGCGGTGAGAGGTTGAGTGAGATACGATAGATAACACTGAATGCGTAAATGGAAATTTGGAAATTATTCACAGAGTGTGTCTAATGCTCCACATTAAAAAAATATCTAAATGAACATCTAATTTCATGCTTTTATTCGCCTTAGTGAATTTGAATGAAGCAAGAACAACAGTGGTTTGTGCAGAATAATACGGTACCATCATTTACTTCGTCGGCTTCTCATCATCTGCTTACAGCCTAAATAAATTATGAGGTTCACGTACAGAAAAGTTTTAACATACTTGCAAATTTTTCATGGTGTCAGTTGACAGAAAGTTCCACAACTAGTGAACAGTGCTCAGAAAGTTGCGCTTGTATAGTTTTTACACAGGCAGTTCAAGTTTAAACAAAATAAATGTATGCATGCAGTGGTAAAGGAGTTACGTAATAAGGGTGCGATATGCGTTAGATGCAGAGTGACTAATAAATTAGGTAACAATGTACTGAGTTCAACTCAAATCTTAGAAACGAGAAATAAACAAAATTACACTGCATCAAATCGGTAAGGTTAAAGCCAAAGGTTACGCAATCAGATGAAAAAAAGAGAAAGACATCCAGTTACCATGGCAAGGGACGACTAATAACTATTTCTTTCTTAACACATAAATCTGGTTTCAAGCGTTTGACAGACGTTACTTCGGCAAACTTGATAATTTTAAAGGATTTCGCGATTTCCACCTGATGACCCGTATCGAGGAGATGTTTGTTCCCTTGAGACGTAGGCTTTTCGGAACATGTTCAGAAAATCGGAGGTGTGCCCTTCTTTCTGTTCTCCCAATGTAACTGCTCCCACAGAAACACGTAAATTTGTATGCACATTTAGAGTTAACATGAGAAGGGTATCAGTCGAATTTCGACTGCAACAAAGAGCATGTTGTTCGATGGACGAGAACCAACTTAGCTGCAGGATAGGCTCTGACTAGTGACGTACTCAGTCTTCTGTTGACCATTTCTGCAATGTTTTCACCTTTAAAATCTAGTTGAATGAAGACAGGCTTTTCCCCCCACTGTGATTTGTTTGATGTTTGTTAGTGAATCTTTGAGGGGATAATCGTTGTTTTTCAACACCTTTTCGAGAGTCGTTGAATCTTCCTCTAATTTCTCTGCAGAGCATATTCTTCTCGCTCTATAGTACAGAGTCTTGACTAGTCTGCGTTTATAGCTAGCTATTTGGACAAAAACTATTAAAATGTAAGTATAGCTAATGCTGTAACTATCAATGAATTCTTGTATTAATTATAAATCTTTGCCAGTATTTCTAGAGTAGTGCAAAAACTAAAACACAAGCAAAACAAACATTAAAAAGAACAAAACAAATATTTTTGAGTGTAGAACAAGCATCCATCAGTGTTTATATTTTCATTATTATTATTATTATTATCACTAATTAGTCTGATCAATAAGTCTTTCTGGTTAACTAACTGAGGATTGTACATTCTCATTTTGTATAGTATCGATAGTATTTCTAGAAAAGGAGTAGAGAACTAATTTCATCGTCGTCTCTTTCTCTATGTCTCTCTGAAGCATCTACTTCTTATACGTGTGTGCATATTGTATGTTGACCTGATGTGATAGTTCTTATTCTTGTTATCTTTGAAAAAAACATTGTTTTAAAATTATCTACATTTACATACATTTATGTATGTAAGTATGTACGTGTGTGTGTGTGTATTTTAAGAACCTACTCTTGTTTCTCTTTTTTTTAAACATTTTTCACTACTGAACTTAACAACATACCATTAAGGAATTCAGACTGCGTATTATTATTATTATTATTATCATTAGATGATGCCTGACGCTTATTCATACATTTTCTCAATCAACTATGCTAACCTTTTTGTTTAAAAAAAATAATAAATGAGTAGATAAGACTGGAATATTGTTTGTTAAAGATTAAAAAAACAGAAAGAGATAATAGATGTTATTGAGTGTTAAAAAAGAAATTAATTTTTATGTTTTCTATGAAAAAAAATATTTTGTAGTTAGTTAGGCGTTATACTTGTGTGTATCACAATTATCATTTCTTTTAAATTTTGCTCTTTTTTGGCCCTTTACTGATCTTCCTAATGAATTTTATAGGATAGTTAGTTATTTAACACCAACCAGCTATTCTTCTTCTATCGGTTATATTTCATCATTTAGGTCTTTTTTTGTTGTTGTACTACTTAGTGCTACTGCTCGGTTTGTTAGACACTTAACTAAGCCATCTTTTACAGACAACGACGGATGAGATCAATAAAAGTCTAAATATCTATTAGAATGCGTTGGTTTTCTGTAAACGCCACTGTGTAGTTTACCTTCTTCTATTTCTGTTCATTTTCCGATTCAAATGTGAATTGTATACCCTTTACTAGTGAGTTTATATGTATTTTTGATTGAACACTAGTCAGTAACTAGTGTAATGTGTCTAGTCCTATCTTCGGTGCAGACTGAATTCTATCAGTCATGTTTGCAATGTGGCCACCATGCTAGGTGGCTCGCCATTACGGTGCACTGTGAATTGTTGGTATTAGATGGTTGGAGGCAATCGGCAGGAAGCCTTGGACCTAGGTTTCGTGCTAGTTGGCACTCATCAGCAAGGCGTATCTGCAACCTTGAAGGAACTGATGTCCCTTCTGAGATTCGAACCCGCGTCACCCAGTGCTGCAGTCAGAGACGTTACCACTGAGCTATTCAGGCTCGCGACTGACCTCCTGTAGGACTGTATTGGATATTTTTGATTGAACACTAGTCAGTAACTAGTGTAATGTGTCTAGTCCTATCTTCGGTGCAGACTGAATTCTATCAGTCATGTTTGCAATGTGGCCACCATGCTAGGTGGCTCGCCATTACGGTGCACTGTGAATTGTTGGTATTAGATGGTTGGAGGCAATCGGCAGGAAGCCTTGGACCTAGGTTTCGTGCTAGTTGGCACTCATCAGCAAGGCGTATCTGCAACCTTGAAGGAACTGATGTCCCTTCTGAGATTCGAACCCGCGTCACCCAGTGCTGCAGTCAGAGACGTTACCACTGAGCTATTCAGGCTCGCGACTGACCTCCTGTAGGACTGTATTGGATATTTTTGATTGCACACTAGTCAGTAACTAGTGTAATGTGTCTAGTCCTATCTTCGGTGCAGACTGAATTCTATCAGTCATGTTTGCAATGTGGCCACCATGCTAGGTGGCTCGCCATTACGGTGCACTGTGAATTGTTGGTATTAGATGGTTGGAGGCAATCGGCAGGAAGCCTTGGACCTAGGTTTCGTGCTAGTTGGCACTCATCAGCAAGGCGTATCTGCAACCTTGAAGGAACTGATGTCCCTTCTGAGATTCGAACCCGCGTCACCCAGTGCTGCAGTCAGAGACGTTACCACTGAGCTATTCAGGCTCGCGACTGACCTCCTGTAGGACTGTATTGGATATTTTTGATTGAACACTAGTCAGTAACTAGTGTAATGTGTCTAGTCCTATCTTCGGTGCAGACTGAATTCTATCAGTCATGTTTGCAATGTGGCCACCATGCTAGGTGGCTCGCCATTACGGTGCACTGTGAATTGTTGGTATTAGATGGTTGGAGGCAATCAGCCGCAGGAAGCCTTGGACCTAGGTTTCGTGCTAGTTGGCACTCATCAGCAAGGCGTATCTGCAACCTTGAAGGAACTGATGTCCCTTCTGAGATTCGAACCCGCGTCACCCAGTGCTGCAGTCAGAGACGATGCAACTGAGCTATTCAGGCTCGCGACTGACCTCCTGTAGGAATGTATTGGATATTTTTGATTGAACACTAGTCAGTAACTAGTGTAATGTGTCTAGTCCTATCTTCGGTGCACACTGAATTCTATCAGTCATGTTTGCAATGTGGCCACCATGCTAGGTGGCTCGCCATTACGGTGCACTGTGAATTGTTGGTATTAGATGGTTGGAGGCAATCGGCAGGAAGCCTTGGACCTAGGTTTCGTGCTAGTTGGCACTCATCAGCAAGGCGTATCTGCAACCTTGAAGGAACTGATGTCCCTTCTGAGATTCGAACCCGCGTCACCCAGTGCTGCAGTCAGAGACGTTACCACTGAGCTATTCAGGCTCGCGACTGACCTCCTGTAGGACTGTATTGGATATTTTTGATTGAACACTAGTCAGTAACTAGTGTAATGTGTCTAGTCCTATCTTCGGTGCAGACTGAATTCTATCAGTCATGTTTGCAATGTGGCCACCATGCTAGGTGGCTCGCCATTACGGTGCACTGTGAAACCTAGGTCCAAGGCTTCCTGCCGATTGCCTTCAACCATCTAATACCAACAATTCACAGTGCACCGTAATGGCGAGCCACCTAGCATGGTGGCCACATTGCAAACATGACTGATAGAATTCAGTCTGCACCGAAGATAGGACTAGACACATTACACTAGTTACTGACTAGTGTTCAATCAAAAATATCCAATACAGTCCTACAGGAGGTCAGTCGCGAGCCTGAATAGCTCAGTGGTAACGTCTCTGACTGCAGCACTGGGTGACGCGGGTTCGAATCTCAGAAGGGACATCAGTTCCTTCAAGGTTGCAGATACGCCTTGCTGATGAGTGCCAACTAGCACGAAACCTAGGTCCAAGGCTTCCTGCCGATTGCCTCCAACCATCTAATACCAACAATTCACAGTGCACCGTAATGGCGAGCCACCTAGCATGGTGGCCACATTGCAAACATGACTGATAGAATTCAGTCTGCACCGAAGATAGGACTAGACACATTACACTAGTTACTGACTAGTGTTCAATCAAAAATATCCAATACAGTCCTACAGGAGGTCAGTCGCGAGCCTGAATAGCTCAGTGGTAACGTCTCTGACTGCAGCACTGGGTGACGCGGGTTCGAATCTCAGAAGGGACATCAGTTCCTTCAAGGTTGCAGATACGCCTTGCTGATGAGTGCCAACTAGCACGAAACCTAGGTCCAAGGCTTCCTGCCGATTGCCTCCAACCATCTAATACCAACAATTCACAGTGCACCGTAATGGCGAGCCACCTAGCATGGTGGCCACATTGCAAACATGACTGATAGAATTCAGTCTGCACCGAAGATAGGACTAGACACATTACACTAGTTACTGACTAGTGTTCAATCAAAAATATCCAATACAGTCCTACAGGAGGTCAGTCGCGAGCCTGAATAGCTCAGTGGTAACGTCTCTGACTGCAGCACTGGGTGACGCGGGTTCGAATCTCAGAAGGGACATCAGTTCCTTCAAGGTTGCAGATACGCCTTGCTGATGAGTGCCAACTAGCACGAAACCTAGGTCCAAGGCTTCCTGCCGATTGCCTCCAACCATCTAATACCAACAATTGACAGAGTTTATATGTGTCAAGAATCTAGATAGAGAGAGAGATGTTCTGTTTTTAACACTGTGTGTGTGAAAGTGTCATCCACATATCTCCACCATATTATCTTTCGAGTAGGATTAAATGTATTTAGAGCCATATTTTCCGAGCTGTCATCCATAAAGATATCTGCTACGATAGGGGATATCGGTGATTCATGCCATTGCTACAGCTTCTGTTTGTCTATATATTTTTTTGCCTTGGAATTTAAAGACAGGTAGATGTGAGGCATAACTGAATTCCTAAAATAATTTCTTCACTGGGTAACTTTAGTCGCATTAGAAAAGGTATACTTGTGTATTTATGTATTATTAAAGGCTAACAATATGTTGAAAACCACAGAGTACTGTACTGGGTACCTTTTTCGTCCTAGTTTGGGAGTCATCCACCACAGGCGGTTAGAACGCAAGATATTCCGGTTTACAAGCAAGCAATGCAATCTTGTAGACGAGTTAGTCAACGGGAGCCGGCTCAGTGGCTAGCTCATGAATTCTAACTTCTACCAATTGGTGATGTATAAAACTTCAATTCACCACTCTTTAGGAACTCATACATAAAGGATGTGTGGTCGGATGGGGAGTGAAAAGAAGGGTGTAGAAACTGTTATGAACAGAGATATATGAAAGGGAGGACAATGACTATTTAATCGATCTCGTGGTGAATACGTCTTTGCCATACCACCAATAGTTTCCGGAAACACTGGAAACAATGACTTGAGGGTTCTAACCATTCTTTGTACACTTCACTACAGGACTCAAACCTAACGTAGAAGGCTTTATGGACTGGTGATAAGTTTTGATTTGACCACTCTTCTATCAGCTAACATTGCTCTACGACGAAGGCAGTGATTTAGCATGCTTAACATGCATCCTAACCATCTCACAGTCTATTTAACTTTATGATCGCATTGAATTACTCGGCCTCGTTTTAATATTACCAATCATATGTTAGCATTTAACACGGGAGATAGAATGCAGACACTTACAGTCAAAGACAACTAACCCGTTTCATATCTTCCGCTTTCACTGGTCATGTCTCATAGCCTTAGAGAAGGACGGGGCGAATTGCTGCGCAATACACATATCCTTTTGAGCGATAGGCAGTAGCGAGTGACTGTCTCACATACAAAGATTATATTTCACTTTTTTTTGGTGTTATTGTGTTTTAAGGAAAGGGGATGATTTTATTTGTCAACTTTCGTTGTCCTTCAAGGTGACTTCTGTCAGGAAAGCTAACACTGACAATGTTGTCTAGAAGGGTAATGAAAGTTTCGTCGGTGGCACAGCGGTTAGGACTCTCTAGCTGGCCATGCACATGGTCCAGAGTTCGATCCCCTGCCGACGCACACCTGATTTCAATGGTCAGGCTGCAAAATTTGGGCTACCAATATCACATGCTAAAAATTCCATACTTGTACCGAAATACGGTGTGGAATCAAGCTATAATAAATATTACAGGATTTCATCATGAGCTGACATCAGTTAGAGAACCATTGGAAAACCTGGGAGTACTGAACAGCTGTTTCGTCCTAGTTTGGGACTCTTCAGCAGTACGCACCCACCGGGATTCGAACCCAGGACCTTCTGGTTACAAGGCGAGCTCGTATACCATTAAGCCACTGGGACCCGATCCAATGGTCCATGAATTCTAACTTCTGCCAATTCACGACATAGCGCGACCCCTAGCCAATGTCTTCGGCGAGTATTTGTCCTCACGCCCGACCTGCTGCACCCTACTGGTCACGACTTCTCACTAGAACCCCAGGTGACTACCCACCTGAATAGGGCAAGTCGCTAGTGAGCATCTCATTGATTTTCAAATATAAATATAAATATAAATAAATAAATATATATATACATATATATATATATATATATATATAAATATATATAAATAAATATAAAAATAAATGAATCAGTTAAGGTAATACAGCAATACCAAATACGTCTACCTGAGCTACAGATCTTATTTATATTTATTGCATTGTACATAAAAGGGTAAACACAGAAGAGATAATAAGATTGCGTAATCAAAATCCTATACTACTCGTTTTTTTTTTAAGGAAATAGTCAAGAGTGGAATGGCAACATAGATTGTTGAAGGCAGCTAAATTTTTGTGAAAACGATCAGTCTACTTATTTACTTATTAATTTCTTTAATTACTGTATTAACACCAACTTTATGCTCACTGTCTACAAGGTGTGCTAAAATAGAGCTACGAATGAATCTAGTTGGTCCCTTGCTTAACCATTTCAGATGAATTTCGGAAATAGGATGATGAACCTACCTAATTGTACGTAAGGTGTAGCTGGCTCCGCAGCTGCAGTCAAACTGGTAGATACACATAAAGAAAGCAAAATCAGGTGGTTTGTCCGTATTTCTCGTACGTAAAATAGGGGGGGGGTAGTGAAGAGACAATGTTGAATGCTCTTTTAACTGCATTCTGGAGGCTCTGTGTTACTTTTTCACTGATGTTGTCAACGAGGAAATGCAGTTTTATAAACAATGTTTTTTTGTGAAGTTGTTGCCATACTGGCTTGTTTTGGTGTCAAATTCATATTTTTCTCAATGAACTTATCTGGTAATTTTAAGCTGTTCATTGAAGCAGTCGTCTGAAGAGATTATTCTAGCTCTATGAACCAAACACTTTACCAAGTTCCGCTTTTATTTCAAAAGTGAAAAACTCAAAAAAAAATTAGTGTACTGACCTATCGTTGTAGGTTTCTTATACACACTTCTTCTTAGTGTACCATCCTCTTTCCTGGTCAGGAAGACGTCTAGGAATGAGATACTATCATTTCTTTCTTCGTCCTTTATGGCAAAGTATATTGCTGAATGTGCGCATCATTGAACTCTTGTTGAGCATGATCGTTGCTTCATTCTCTATTTTCATAATCAGAAATGTATCATCCATATACCAACAGTACAATTCCAACTCATTAATTACTCCATTTGTAGCTGTGCTTTAGCATACCTTGTAAACAGTGGTGAGCATTCAAAGTTATTCCAATTAATCTTAATACCTTTTACGAGTTCGCCTTCTACATACAATAGCTGAAGCCATAGGAATCCACCTAAAGAAGGGCAAATTTGTGTGTTTAGAAGAAATTCGTACAGCCACTTTCGTTACCCTTGGCCATTGTTATTAGTTTCTGTCGATCAACGTAGGAATATCTTAAATCCACTTGAATTTGATTGGGATTTAACACTGTGAGCATAAACTTCACCATTGATATTTTAGATCATTTTACTGAGATCTTTAAGTGTTCGAAGACAACTTGTCACTATCACTGTTTGTGTGCGTTCCCTCCTCCACCGGATATTATAACCCGTTATATTTTCATTTCTTTTTTTTTCAGTGATAACAATTTTACCCAAGACGAAGGTGTTCAGCCTGTTCAGTCCAAGGAAAATAACACGGATGGTAAGTTCTGTGAACTTTAAAAAAACCCTTTTTTTATTGCTTTACATTCCCAGTGGAACATACTGGGCTTCAAGCTAGAGTTCTGAAGTTTCGGTAGCAGTGGTATTTATTTTTACGAGGTGGGGTTGCTAGCTTCATGCCCAACCTTCCCTGTTTACCAGTCTTATTACTGGCTTAGTGAGATAAAGGAGTGCGTCAGTCGGGGATAAAATCCCGAACCACCTACGTGGTTGGCAATCATTCTCGGTCGGTTTTCGACATAGAACTTTGCACAGATGTGCGGCAGTTCAAGTCGCCACACTCCATGTAGCACACAAAGCAAGAGAAGAAAGTAGAAGAAATGCATAATATAGACAGTAAACAGAGGTGTGAGACAAAGGAATAGTAATAACGGAGAACAAAACAGCTTACTTGGAAATCATAAGTCACAAGGAGTGGATGCATCTGCGCCTGCCATCGACAACGATTTGGAGCCATGTCACCAATTGTTTCCAACCATTGGTTTTTACCGTCCCGAGGACCCCAACCAGTCAGGAAGTCTACACCTTCCTACATGGCCTAGACTAACTGTTGTAGATTTCATTGACTGGTGCCATGCTTTCGTTTGACTGCCTCTAGCTCTTTTCCAGCCTGACCCTATATCAGCTAACATTACCTGTTGTCGAGGAAGGCGATGACTAGGCATACGTAACACATGTCCTAACCATCTCAGTCGATGTAATTTCACAGTCTCGTCGACTGATTTCCCCGCCTTGCCTAGCATTCGACGCCTAACCTCAATATTGCTCACCACTTCACACGGGAGATAGAACGCAGGCACCTATGATCGAAGACAGCTAATCTTTTCATGTCTTCTGCTCTCAATGGCCAGGTCTCACAGCCATAAGGGAGAACGGAGTGGACTGTTGAGCAGTACACACGCCCTTTGGTCAATGGCCGGATATCACGTCTACGCCAGAGACGGCGTAAACTGGCATATGCGAAATTAGCCCTCTGTATCCGTGCTGAGATTTCGTCAGAGATCAACCCGTTGGAGCAGGCTGATGGTACTTCCCAAGTAAGTAAAGTGCCAGCACGCTCCACCAACCACTTCACTGCCTATTTCTAAACTGGGGGTCGGTGAAGTCCAATCCTGCAGCATCATCTTACATTTTACAGGGGCGAATCGCATGCCAAACATACGAAGATTGCTGCTCAAGGTGTTCAGTAGACTCTGCATTTTGTCAGCGTCCTCGCCTAGAAGGACTATATCGTCCGCATTCTACCTCTGTGCCACCGACGCACAAATGAATGAATCGATTTCAACTGTATTTCATCTACTAAGACTTGTAAAAATCCATTGAAAATTCGGATTCGACGTAAATTATTAGCACACAAAGTTGACGCATGTATTGTAAAATTATTGCAATAGTTGTGTTCTGTCGTGTGTCAGAATCAATTATAGAACACTGTTGGAAGTGTTAATCAAAGAACAGGAGATAGCTGTTTCATTAGTGTTTACATCTGTTTAGAGCAGTGTTTGTACCTTACGAACCTTCTTTAGCATCGATCCTTAAGGCCTTCAGGTTAATGAGTGAGTGATTTAATGTCGACCTGCTTACAGAAGGTTTAAATCTAGAGTCATTTGATGACTTCAACTAAGGTTCCTTCTTGATGTAAATACATCCTTTAAATAAATCAGCTATTCTGAATTCTAATATCTATTTATACATAGATAAACCCTTTGAAATCTTGACCGTGGACTAACTTTGGTTAGAGAATCAGCAGCAGGGAGTATTGGACAGCTGTTTTGTCCTCACTATTCAGGACTCTTCAACAGAACATACCCATGATTGCTTGGAAGGGGGGGGGTCGAACTCAGGACCTTAAGGTGACAAGGTGAACTCGTTAACCATTCAACCACTGGGATGAAAGCTATTCACCCATGAATTCTAATTTCTACGAATTCGCGATTTATAACGCGACTGCTTGTGTTGGTTAGTTGGCTGTTAGACAAAACTGCTTTCCTCTGTTTCCTGCTAGTTTTCAGGGGTTCTCTTACTGTGAAGACAGTTTTTGTTCACTCATAAAATCAATCAGATCTCTGTAAACGAACACTTTGAAATATAACTTTGTTTAACTTTTATGACATAATTTGTAATAACTTGAGAAATTCGTTATTATTTGAAGATCTGTCTGAGGTTCGGGATACTGCCCGGATGTCCATACTGAACCAGGTAGTTTTCTGAAAGGACTGCTTTAGGAACCTTCGGCTTAAAGTCTGATCCACAAGTCAACGGAGCAGTGTTAGGAGATGCTTTGTTGTGGTTGTCGCTAATCAAACAAACGGAGTTTCGTACACCAGTTGGTTTTTCTTGGATTCTGAGGCACACGTGACCAAAGGTTTGGGATCCGGATTTTGTAACTTCTTTTCCCATGTTCACCAGTTCTGTGGAAATCACGGAATAGTTGATGTTGTGCTACATATTTAATAGATAAGCAGTTTATATGAATGATTTATGCTATTGTTATACATTTTAGATGAACTTATTACAAATATGATGGGAGAAGAAAAGGTTGAGAATGCCGAGTGTCTTATGAGTGATAATGACTTATTGGATATGTTAGAACAAATGGAACAGGTGACCTCGAATAAGAAGGTGAGAAATCAATTATTATTGTTACTATTATTATCGCGATTTGTTATCCTGTATTTTACTGTGCTTATCTTTTTTTTTGTCGCTACAGTGTTAAATTTAATAATATTGCCTATAAGTGATTGGATTTAACATTTGACTTTTGACCAATGGTTCGTGAGTTCGAATTCTACCCTCACATGTAATTTAATCTTGGTTATTGGTTTTATTAGTCCTTACAATTATAAGTCAGATTTATATCTCAGCTTCATCGAATTTGAAAAGGCTTTCGATAGTGTCGACGGTGAAGTGATTTGGAAAACTGCTTCGACACTGTGGACTGTCTCAAACTTTTATCAGCCTTATTCAACAACTAGCCAATGTCGTTTCAACTACAGGTGGTTACATGGATGAGGATGTCAAAGTCAGCCTGGGTTGGAAAAACAAAACTGGACTTCATTAGTTACGAAGTGAGTGTGGGAATCCACTGGATTCTGAGCATAAGTAAGGAAGAGGATTGAGATTTTTTGAACGCTGACTGCAAGGCAGATCAGAGATACACTGAGAAATCTTTTGAGTGACATCGTGCACCAGACCGTCGAGTGGAACCCGAACGGGAAACAATGATGAGTTGGGTTTAGGTTCGAGAGTGTCATGAAGGAAATTGTGTGAAGAGAAGATAAGAGATTATGGGAAATCTTGGTAGCAGATGGAAAGAGTCTCAGAGGACAGAGTGACATGGTGATGTGCTACTGAAGTTCTATGTTCCAATTGAAACCCAAGGGAATAATAAAAATAATAAAGTCTGAAATGTGAGTGAAGGTGACAGTGAGACAGACAAATTTCATAGAGAAACAATTTACATTTTTAATGGAATATATTCAGAATACAATAGAAAGAGGCGTTTTAGCTGAGTGATATTTAAATATGTGAGTTAGACTCATAGGTAATGGTTAGTACCAATACCAAGGACTCGATGCAATGTCATCGTCTCTCGGTGTTTCGCTATGGCTCGTACGAAGCAAACTGCTCGTAAATCTACTGATGGAAAGGACCCAAAGAAGCAGCTAGCCAACATGGCTGCCCGTAAAAGCTCACCAGCTACTGGCGGCGTTAACAAACCACACAGATACAGGCCCGGAACTGTCGCTCTTCGTGAAGTTCATCGTTACTAGAATAGCACTGAATTGTTGATCCGCAAATTACCTCTCCAATGTGTCTTGTCCGTGAGATACAATGACATTGATGATTACTTCCTAGTGACTAATCAGCATATCCATTATGGATGTACACGAGGTCATTGGCGAACTCGAATATCCCAGTAGTTGCTTCTCTCTGACTGCAGCACTTGTTGCTTAGGTGGGGTGGAATGTCAGATGCAATATCAATCTCTTCTAGGTTACAGATAAGCCTTGCTCACAAGTTCTAACAAGCATGAAAGCTAGGTCTGCTAGGGTTTCCTGCCTATAGACCGCAATCAGCTAGTGTAAATCTTAAACGTCATCCTTTTTGGAAAACTGCTTGAATATATAAGTAAATATTCAATAGGCATCTTCTATCCTATTTGAGAATACTTATATAATTTACATTAAAGCAAACTTTACTATCATTCAGAAGAAAAATTACTGTCATTTGCCAATTTTATATCTGTTACACATTTTGACCTTTTTGTCTTGGCCTTTTTTATGTTCGCCTGCATTAATGTGATGATGTTCGCTTGTCACCTTTATTTTCTGTTCTCGCCTTTGGGTGCACCGATCACTTTGATCTTCACTTTCATTTGAATTAATTTTATAGACTGAATCAGTGCGTCGTTCAATTGATGACATCACTACCACCACCACCAACAACAACAGCAATTCAATCATTCTGAATTTTGATATATTCAGTAATGTCTCAGAAAGTAAGTTCAGTAGTGATAATAATAATAATGTTTCACTGATACCGAATTCGCAGTTTGCAGTTCACATGGTTAGAGAAGGTAGAATTTAACCGACAGCTTCTTACGCAAATCGAAATTTTCAAGTATTGCTTTGTAGGGAATTTCTCTGATTGGTTGGAGGATTTCATTGTGAGCTGACATCGGTTAGAGAACCACTGGAAAACCTGGGAGTACTGGACAGCTGTTTCGTCCAACTAGTTTGGGACTCTCCAGGAGTATGCGAATCGAAGTTATTGAGACCACAGTGTATGAGATCTACTAGATAACTTAAAGTTGGTGATAATGGAAGCAAACTTAAATGTGAATGGTGTTGCACATATAGTACTGATTGATTCACATGAGTATTTGCGTGTACGACTCACATCAACTCTGTTTAGTGCGCCAGCTAACCGAATTGTGTGAATCACCAATCCTGAAATAATAATAATAATTTGCCAGTTACTAATTTCATTCTTGAAATTATTTGATCTAAACACCGGTTGACAATTTCACTTGGATTCTGGCTAATTAACCAACTCCTTAGGTGAAATGGTAACACACATGGAGCTGAATTCACTGTTTATCGATGTTAACTGGAATGGACGGGAGTACTCCTGCGTATTATTGTTATTATTATTTTAAAGCGCCTTTTACTTTCACTATTTTTACAAGTGTCTTAAACTGATTTCGCAACACTTACTGTATGTACCTGTTTAAACCACTGACTTTGTCATTCTGAATGACGAATGTTTAAGTAAATCACGAAAGGAATGTGAGTTTCTTCTAGGTTACAAACAGACTTTTACTCTAATGAGCGTGTTGATAAGGACAAAACTTGGGGTTTTCAAAGATTCCTTCTGATTTACCTTCATGTAATACGAATGTAGTACACCAAATCTCATTGTGTAGGTTGAAAATAACAATGTTGTGTCAATAGCATTTCGTTTTTTTCCTTGTTGGTACGTCTTCTTTGTGTTTTAAAATATCCTTCTTGTTTCTTCTTCTTTTTCTACTTAGATCGTGATTCCTTACAGTTGTCTGAACAAATCGATAAGTTACCTCAACAATCTGTGTAAGTTCCCTCTGTCAAAATGTAGATATCACACAATAGCTACAATTTATGAGGTTTTATTAGCAGTCACTGCTTACTACAATTATGTACATGAAACTTCAGAGATCGCGTCGATAGTTCAGCGGTGGAATCTTCGGCAAACATGAATCTTATATTGGCACGATAACTCCCGCTTACGCACACAGATAGCTGTTCGTAATCTCGGTAAAGAGTGAGGATTGGGTGTGAATGTGTATTAACTGATTGACTGACTGGTTTCAACGTAGAACTTTGCACAGATGTGCACCAGTTCAAGTCGCCACACTCCATATAGCACATGAAGCAAGAGAAGAAAGTTGAAAAAAAAACCCAAAACAGAGAAATGAGGCAAAAAGAATAGTAAAACGAAGAACAATAAAATTTTATGGGAAATTATAAGTCACAAAGAGTGGATGCATCTGCGCCAACCAGCCATTGAGAACGATTTTGAGCCATATCACCAATTTCCTCTAGCCTTCATTGGTTTTCACCGTCCCAGGGACCCCAACCAGGAATTATGCGCCTCTCTACATGACTTAAACTAACTGTTGTGGATTTCATTGACTGATTGATGAATCCATGTTTCGGTTTGACCACCAGCGGCTCTTTAGCAGGTACCTCTATCAAACATGTAACTTGTATGCTTGTTGCTCTTTTGATTGTTGTCATCGTTTCCTATTCACATGTCTACGTAAGTTAAAAAGTGTCTCCAATAATAGTTTCATTTTCGACTGTATCTGTACATCGATTTATTTCATTGGCTGGGTGAGTGGGTAGTGTATCATATTCCTTATCGTATTCATCACTTAGCCTGTGAATGTGTATAACAATTTGTTGTGGTTGCGTTCTCTGAACTAGGTGGTTGATTTGCGAAGCTTTCATTGCCCTTCTAATTAACATCTTCAGGATCTAGTTTGAGCTGAAAGGATACTTTCTAGAAGGAGACAATGGAAGCTTTATAATTAGACAACCATTCAGATTAGACAAGGCATCCAGATCAAAATTATCCACCTGGAAGGTATTTCTCTCCTCTCTGTTATGTAAAATTATGTTCATTTGATGATTTACACATAGAGAGAAATACACCTTGCATGAGTAGTTGTAAAGCCAATTAAATTTCAAATAGTTTGTTTTATTTGTATGCTTTTCGTGAGTATTTGTTGACTCCGGAGGTGTATCATAACAACTGTCGTCTTCTCTTTTTTATGTCAGAGATAACAATGTTGTTGTTATCCAAGAGGCAGAAAGTGGTCAGCCTGTTCAGTCCATGGAAAATACAGCAGATAGTAAGTTCTTCAATGTTAATTGTGCAATTGTATGATTGTATGCCATCACTCTACCTGAAGCATATCTGTTTTCGGCTTTCAGGATGTTGACACGCTCCTCAGGTACACACTCGTCTCTAACAACAGATATTTCCAGAGAACAGTTCTGTTGAACAACTCGAAGACTGCGCTAATATCAAGAAGCACAACGATTGTTGGCCTGTAATACGTGTGACAGTGTTCCAACAACTGAGGAAAAGTGATCACACGACTAATACATCCACAGCCTGAATAAGATCCAGCCTTCTTTTCGCGAATCAGCTTCTCATATGTTTTACACATACTGCGTAGCATGAAAGCGGTCAATATTTTAGATGCAACCACGTGTTACCTGAAGGCATATAAGTCCCAGTCAGTGTAGTTTATTGGTTCACTGTGTTATACGAGCCCAACCACCTCGTCAAGGTATCAGTTATCGGATGGGATCAGATATCAGTTCAGTGGTTCTACAGCTGTCCTGGTTGGCAATAGTGGCTAGACATGTTTCCCCATCACTCAGAGTGTTCCATTTTGACTCATTTGATTGATGAGGGTTGTCACCAAGTGCGCAGAATTAGTGCCTACAAGGTTATCTATCGCATTCCACCGAGCCTTTCTAACGGAATTCGAATTCGCCTGCTAAATGCATAGCCGAAGCTGTGGGAATTAATTCGAGAGAATAGTCCTATTGTCTTTGCATACAACAAAAGAAGTTTGTTCTGCGTTTGTCCCCGCCCTTGGCATAGGTAAAGTGTAATTAAGGAAAAATCTCCCACGCTCTCTTATTTTTCATTTCCTCCGTGTCCACTTCGCCTGCCCTTAGTATTACGTAACTTTTAAGAGTTGACCTAATTTATTTATTTATTGGATTGTCTACATATGCTCATACATATTACTACCTTCGTTATTCTTATCACCACCTGCATAAACCTTATTATCAGCATTATTTTGTTATCATTATAATCATCGTTATTACTGAAGTTCAAAATACTTAACACATTATCATTACTATTATAGTTTAGTACACAAATTTAGCATCATTGGTTAAATGTTTTACACATAAATCTAAGTAAACTGGAGTAGAGCCTGAAGAAGACGATCTAATTGAAAACAACAAAACTGTTCGCTTATTATGTCTTGTTCTAATATTAATTAATAGTGGGGATAATTATTATTGCTATACATTTTTAGATGAACTTATTACAAATATGATGGGAGAAGAAAAGGTTGAGAATTCCGAGTGTCTTATGAGTGATAATGACTTATTGGGTATGTTAGAACATATGGAACAGGTGACCTCGAATAAGAAGGTGAGAAATGAATTATTTTTATTATTATCATTATCGCGATTTGTTATCCTGTATTTTACTGTGTTAATCTTTTTTTTGTCGCTACAGTGATAAATTTAATAATATTGCCTATAAGTGATTGGATTTAACATTTGACTTTTGACCAATGGTTCGTGAGTTCGAATTCTACCCTCACATGTAATTTAATCTTGGTTATTGGCTTTATTAGTCCTTACAATAATAAGTCAAATTTGTGCCTCAACTTCATCGAATTTGAAAAGGCCTTCGATAGTCTCGACGGTGAAGTAATTTGGAAAACTGCTTCGACACAGTGGACTGTCTCAAACTTTTATCAGCCTTATTCAGCAGCCAACCAGTATCGTTTCAACTACAGGTGGCGATATGGATGAGGATGTCAAAGTCATTCAGGGTCGGAAAAACAAAACTGGACTTCATTAGTGTGAAGTCAATGTGGGAATCTACTGGATTCTGAGCATAAGGAACAGGATTAAGATTTTTTGAACGCTGACTGCAAGGCAGATCAGAGATACACTGAGAAAACTTTTGAGTGACATCGTGCACCAGACCGTCGAGTGGAAACCAAACGGGAGACGATGATGAGTTGGGCTTGGGTTCGACGGTGTCATGAAGGAAATTGTGTGAAGAGAAGATAAGAGATTATGGGAAATCTTGGTAGCAGATGGAAAGAGTCTCAGAGGACAGAGTGACGTGGTGATGTGCTACTGAAGTTCTATGTTCCAATTGAAACCCAAGCGAATAATAAAAATGATAAAGTCTGAAATGTCAGTGAAGATGACAGTGAGACAGACAAATTTCATAGAGAAACAATTTACACTTTCAATGGAATGTTATCAGAAGACAATAGAAAGAGGCGCTGTAGCTGAATGATATCTGAATATGTGGACTTGACTCATAGGTAATGGTCAGCACCAATACCAAGGACTCGATGCATTGTCATCGTCTCTCGGTGTTTCGCTGTGGCTCGTACAAAGCAAACTGCTTGTAAGTCTACTGATGGAAAGGCCCCAAAGAAGCAGCTAGCCATCAAGGCTGCCCGTAAAAGCGCACCAGCTACTGGTGGCGTTCACAAACCACGCAGATACAGGCCTGGGACTGACGCTCTTCGTGAAGTCTATCGTTACTAGAAGAGCACTGAATTGTTGATCTGCAAATTGTCTCTCCAATGTGTCTTGTCCGTGAGATACAATGACATTGATGATTATTTCCTAGTGACCAATCAGCATATCCATTACAGATCTACACGAGGTCATTGTCGAACTCGAATATCCCAGTAGTTGCTTCTCTCTGACTGCAGCACTTGTTCACGTGGGTTGAAATGTCAGATGCAATATCAATACCTTCTAGGTTACAGATAAGCCTTGCATACAAGTTCTAACAAGCATGAAAGATAGGTGTGCTAGGGTTTCCTGCCTATAGACCCCAATCACCTAGTGTAAATCCTGAACGTCATCCTTTTTGGAAAACTGCTTGAATATCAGTAAATATTCAATAGGCATCTTCTATCCTATTTGATAATATTTATATAGTTTACATTAAAGCAAACTTTACCATCATTCAGAGAAAAAAATTGCTGTCATTTGCCAATTTTATATCCGTTACACATTTTGACTTTTTTTTGTCTTGGTCTTTTGTATGCTCGCCTGCATTAATGTGATGATGTTCGCTTCTCACCTTTATTTTCTCTTCTCGCCTTTGGGTGCACCGATCACTTTGATTCTCACTTTCATTCGAATTAATTTTATAGACTGAATCAGTGCGTCGTTCAATTGATGACATCACTACCACCACCACCAACAACAACAGCAATTCAATCATTCTGAATTTTGATATATTCAGTAATGTCTCACAAAGTAAGTTCAGTAGTGATAATAATAATAATAATAATCTTTCACTGATACCGAATTCTCAGTTTGCAGTTCACATGGTTAGAGAAGGTAGAATTTAAGCCACAGCTTCTTACGCAAATCGAAATTTTCAAGTATTGGTTTGTAGGGAATTTATCTGATTGGTTGGAGGATTTCATTGTGAGCTGACATCGGTTAGAGAACCACTGGAAAACCTGGGAGTACTGGACAGCCAGCTGTTTCGTCCTAGTTTGGGACTCTCCAGCAGTACGCGAATCGAAGTTATTGAGACCACAGTGTATGAGATCTACTAGATAACTTAAAGTTGGTGATAATGGAAGTAAACTTGAATGTGAATGGTGTTGCATATATAGTACTGATTGATTGACATGAGTATTTCCGTGCACGACTCACATCAACTGGTTTAGTGCGCCTGCTAACTGAATTGTGTAAATCACCAATCCCGAAAAAGTAATAATAATAATAATTTGCCAGTTACGAATTTCATTCTTCAAATTATTTGATCTAAACACCGGTTGACAGTTTCAGTTGAATTCCGGCTAACTAACACACTCCTTAGGTGAATTGGTAACACACATGGAGCTGAATTCGCTGATTATTGATGCTAAATGTAAGGGGGAGGGGTGCTCCTGTATATTATTGCCGTTATTATTATTATTGTTTTAAAGCGCCTTCTACCTTCAGCATTACTTTCAAGTGTCTTATACTGATTTCGCAACACTTACTGTATGTACCTGTTTAAACCTCTGACTTTGTCATTCTGAATGACGAATGTTTAAGTAAATCACGAAAGGAATGTGAGTTTCTTCTAGGTTACAAACAGACTTTTACTCTGATGAGCGTGTTGATAAGGACAAAACTTCGGATTTTCAAAGATTCCTTCTGATTTACTTACATGTAATACCAATGTAGTACAGCAAATCTCATTGTGTAGCTTAAAAATAACAATGTTGTGTCAATAGCGTTTTGATTGTGCATTTTGTTTTTTTCCTTGTTGGTACGTCTTCTTTGTGTTTTAAAATATCCTTCTTGTTTCTTCTTCTTTTTCTACTTAGATCGTGATTCTTTAGAATTGTGTGAATCAGTCGATAAGTTACCTCAACAATCTGTGTAAGTTCCCTCTGTCAAAATGTAGATATCACACAATAGCTACAACTTATGAGGTTTTTATTAGTAGTCACTGCTTACTACAATTATGTACATGTAACTTCAGAGATCGCGTCGATAGTTCAGCGGTGGAATCTTCGGCAAACATGAATCTTATATGGGCACGATAACTCCCGCTTACGCACTCAGATAGCTGTTAGTAATCCCGGTAAAGAGTGAGGATTGGGTGTGAATGTGTATTAACTGATTGACTGACTGGTTTCAACATAGAACTTTGCACAGATGTGCACCAGTTCAAGTCGCCACACTCCATATAGCACATGAAGCAAGAGAAGAAAGTTGAAAAAAAAACCCAAAACAGAGAAATGAGGCAAAAAGAATAGTAAAACGAAGAACAATAAAATTTTATGGGAAATTATAAGTCACAAAGAGTGGATGCATCTGCGCCAACCAGCCATTGAGAACGATTTTGAGCCATATCACCAATTGCCTCTAGCCTTCATTGGTTTTCACCGTCCCAGGGACCCCAACCAGGAATTATGCGCCTCTCTACATGACTTAAACTAACTGTTGTGGATTTCATTGACTGATTGATGAATCCATGTTTCGGTTTGACCACCAGCGGCTCTTTAGCAGGTACCTCTATCAAACATGTAACTTGTATGTTTGTTGCTCTTTTGATTGTTGTCATCGTTTCCTATTCACATGTCTACGTAAGTTAAAAGTGTCTCCAATAATAGTTTCATTTTCTTCTGTATCTGTACAGCGATTTATTTCATTGGCTAGGTGAGTGGTAGTGCATCATATTCCTTATCGTATTCATCTCTTAGCCTGTGAATGTGTGTAACAATTTGTTGTGGTTGCGTTCTCTGAACTAGGTGGTTCAGTTGCAAAGCTTTCATTGCCCTTCTAATTAACATCTTCAGCATCTAGTTTGAGCTGAAAGGATACTGTCTAGGAGGAGACCATGAAAGCCTTACAATTAGACAACCATTCAGATTAGACAAAGCAACCAGATCAAAATTATCCACCTGGAAGGTATTTCTCTTCTCTCTGTTATGTAAAATTCTGTTCATTTGATGATTTACACATAGAGAGAGAAATGCTTCTTGCGTGAGTAGTTGTAAAGCCAATTAAATTTCAAATAGTTTGTTTCATTTGTATGCTTTTCGTGAGTATTTGTTAACCCCGGAGGTGTATCATAACCACTGTCGTCTTCTCTTCTTTATATCAGAGATAACAATGTTGTTGTTACCCAAGAGGCAGAAAGTGGTCAGCCTGTTCAGTCCATGGAAAATACAGCAGATAGTAAGTTCTTCAATGTTAATTGTGCAATTGTATGTTTGTATGCCCTCACTCTACCTGAAGCATATCTGTTTAAGGCTTTCAGGATGTTAACACGCTACTCAGGTACACACCCCTCTCTAACAACAGATATTTCCAGAGAACAGTTCTGTTGAACAACTCGAAGACTGCGCTAATATCAATAAGCACAACGATTGTTGGCCTGTAATGCAACTGACAAAGCGTGAACACGCGATCAATACATCCACAGCCTGAATAAGATCCAGCCTTCTTTTCGCGAATCAACTCCTCACATGTTTTACACAGTCTGCGAAACAAGAAAGCAGTCAGTATCTTAGACACAACCATGTATTACCTGAAGGCATATAAGTCCCAGTCAGTGTAGTTTATTGGTTTACCGTGGCATAGGAGAACAAACACCCCGTCATGGTATCAGTTTTCGTTTGGGATCAGATATCAGTTCAGGGGTTTTACAGCTGTCCTGGTTGGCAATAGTGGCTAGACATGTTTCCCCATCACTCAGAGTGTTCCATTTTGACTCATTTGATTCATGAAGGTGGTCACCATGTGGACAGAATTAGTGCCTACAAGGTTATCTATCGCATTCCATCGAGCCTTTCTAACGGAATTCGAATTCGCCTGCTAAATGCATAGCCGAAGCTATGGGAAGTAATTCAAGAGAACAATCCTATTGTCTTTGCATACAACAAAAGAAGTTTGTTCTGCGTTTGTCCCCGCCCTTGGCATAGGTAAAGTGTAATTAAGGAAAAATCTCCCACGCTTTCTTATTTTTCATTTCCTTCGTGTCCACTTCACGTACCTTTAGTATTACGTAACATTTAAGATTCGTCCTAACTTATTTATTTATTGGATTGTCTACATATGCTCATACATATTACTACCTTCGTTATTCTTATCACCACCTGCATAAACCTTATTATCATTACTTTTGTTATCATTATAATCATCGTTATTACTGACGTTAAAACATTTAACACATTATCATTACTATTATAGTTTAGTACACAAATTTACCATCATTGGTTAAATGTTTTACACATAAATCTATGTAAATTAGAGTAAAGCCTGAAGAAGATCTAATTGAAAACAACAATACTGTTCGCTTATATATGTCTTGTTCTAATATTAATTAATAATGGGGATAATTATTATTGCTATACATTTTTAGATGAATTTATTGTGAATATGAACGAAGAAGCAGAGATTGAGAATATCGAATGTCCTATGAATGATAATCACTTCTTGAGTATGTTAGATGAACTAGAACATATGACCACCAATGAGAAGGTGAGACATATAAATTATATTTTTAAAAAGAAATTTTATTTTTTAAATTTTTCCGTTCATTGATTATACTGGAGACTTGAAATGTTCTGTCTCAGTTGACTTGCTGGCTCGCTTTGACTATAGATGCATCAATTACTACTAATTGTGTGTAAAAATGCGCTGGGTGCGGCTGGGTCCGGATCTCATCGGGTACACACTATCACTCTACTGGCAGCATTGCAGATACATCCAACAGTTGACGAGTCCTGAGTAGGACGAATTGTATGCATCCTGGATTCCACTCCAATCAACCAAATCCCTACAAACCAATACTCGAATATCAATAAGATTCTCACTGGCGACTGGCCCTATCCAGGTAGGTAGTTACCTGGGATTCTAGTGGGAAGTCGTGACCAGCAGGGTGCAGCAGGTCGGGTGTGAGGACAATTACTCGCCGAAGACATTGGCTAGTGGTTGCGCTATATCGTTAATTGGCAGAAATAAGAATTCATGGGTCATTGGATCGGGTCCCAGTGGCTTAATGGTCTACGAGCTAGCTCGCCTTGTAGCCGGAAGGTCTTGGGTTCGAACCTCCTGTGAGGTTGGTGCGTACTGCCGATGATTCCCAAACTAGGATGAAACAGCTGGCTATCCAGCACTCCCTGGTCTTCAATGGTTCTTTATCTGATATCTATCCGTGATCAACTCTTAAAAAAAAATAGAATATCAACTAAAATTAGATAAATTCCACAAAAATTGAGGATCAAAAGTATATCATATAAGTCAACCCCTTTAGTGCGTCACAAGCACTTTTATTCTAAATGAATAAAAGTTTCAACATCGTCGAGCTCGCCTGTTTCAGCGATCTTCGTTGCTTGCCTTTGATACCAAAAAAAAAAACAAAACAAACAACGACAACACTTTGATGATCTTTATTTTCAATTGTGAATTAATTTTCAGGCTAAATCAATACGTCGTTCAATCGTTAACAACAACAACAACAATGTCAACAATAATTCAATCATCTTGAATTTTGATCCATTCAGTAATATCTCTTCACAAAGTAAGTTCCATAATATTGATGATGATAATAATAGTAATCATAACACTTTAGTTTCAGTTTCTTTTTAGCTTTTTGTGAATCTGTCATGTGATACCAAATTCATAATTTGCAAATGAACTCTTCACTTGGAAGTGTTCGTTTGTAGGGGTGTGAGTGTGTGTGATCGATTTCAGTTCAAGAATCGTTGATATCCAAAAAGGAGTGTTGTTTCGCTTTTGTTTGGAACTCACCATCAGTACACAACCATGAGTAGTATTACGGCAATCGAACCTAGGGATTTTGAGTGGTTAAGGACCAACCTGTTAACCATCCAGCCACGTGGATAGATTCAAATGGTTTGTCAATTCTAACTTCTACGACTTTGCTCACAATTAACTGGCTACAGGATATAGAGTTGTCTAAGTTACTAATGTAAAGGTGTGATCAGTGGGGGGGGGGGGCTGGGGAGGCACAAAGTTGTGAGCGACGACAAATACTAACCGTTGACATTGGTTGGCGGTCGTGTGATATCTATCGCCAATTCGCAAAAGTAAGAATTGACAAGCCATAGGATTCCGTCTCAGAGCTCACCTTACAACATGTAGGTATTGAGTTCGATCATTTGTTGTGGTAGTATGATGGGTGCTTACTCATGATGAGTCTCGAACGAGGACGAAGTAGCTTTCTAGTACTCGTTGAGAGTTTTCAATAGTTTTGTAATTGAAGTGAATTCCTGGTCGAGGTTGAAATTCGTGATATGCAGTCTCAGCATTTGAACTTGAAATCACAATATTTGATCTATTTTGATATAATAAATACCAAGAAAGCACGAATTGATGCATGACGCTTTATACTACTGATTGTTTGATCAATAGATATAAGTAGTAGGACACCACTCAAAAGTCAATCAGACTAGTGCTTGTTGGCTAGCCAGATCAAAGTGATCTAACCATCATCAGATGGCTACTTCGCTTGGTTTTGAGACCGAGCTTGTAACTGGTGTGGCCGTTTGGACTCACAATATCTAGTTTTTCAGTATCTCAGGACACGTCAACATTTAAATCTAAGTTCTGGGAAACGTTTTGTTAGACACACAACATATTATTGCTATTTACTTGTGTTTCCTGAATGCGACATAGGCCTTCAGCAGCACATCTCCATTTCACCTAGTTCTCCGAAATCTTTGTTAGCTTGTTCCACAGTCAGTCATAAGCTTTCGTCTCCTTCTCATGCTATCGCATTCATGCTACCTTTGTTTGGTTCATTCCTAGATTTCCCTAGATTACTAAAATCCTCCTCTAGTGTAGTAGATCACTAGTTTACTTATAGTTTCAAAGCCCGTAAATAAAGGGGAGTTTGGTCGTAGACCTAGCACCCTTACCATGACTGACTGACTGACTGATTTCAATGTAGCACTTTGCACAGATGTGTACCATTTAGTTCGACTTGCTACACTCTCTACATGTACCACACAAAAGAAGACAAGTGAATAAAGTGAGATGCAACAAAAGAGAGATGATAGACAGAAGTGAGTGAGGGAAAAAAGAATAGTAATATAGTAGAACAATAGAATTTTATAAGTCACAAAGAGTGAATGCATCTGTGTCATCATTAACAACGAAAATTTTGAGCCATATCACCAATTGTTGTCAGCTGTCAATGGTTTTTACCATCCCGGCAACCCCAAGCAGTCAGTCAACCAGTCTACACCTCCCTACGTGGCTGACTGGCAGGCTTAAACTAACTGTTGTGGATTTCATTGACTGATTGATGAAGCCATGTTTTGGGTTGACCACCACTAGCTCTCTCTTTTCCAACCTGATCAATCCTGTGTCAGTCAGTTGACAGTGCCTGTCGAGTCAGTCAGTTGACAGTGCCTGTCGAGTCAGGCGATGGCTAGACATTCGTAATATGTGTAGCACATGTCCTAACTATTTCAATTGATGCAGCTGCTTCACAACCTCGTAGATTGATTTCCTCTCCTTACCTAGCACTCAATCGACTGAGGCCTCACCGCAATGTTACTAACCCTTTTACGCCACCTACCACCGGAGATAGAACGCAGACACCTACCTATGATCAAAGACAGCTAGTCAGGCTTTTCATGTCTTTCAGTTTCAACGCCCATATCTTGCTAACAGCTATCAAGGAGGACATTGTGAACTGCTGAGCAATACACACCATACATCCTTTGGTCGACAGTCAGTCAGATATCACGTCTATTGAGCCAAAGATGGCGTAAGTTGGCAGTCAAATGCCAAATGAGCCTTCTATATCCGTTCTGAGATTTCGTTACCGACCATGTTAACCTCGCTAGTGTTGGCTGATGCAGTTTCACAAATAAGTTGAGTAAGTGGTCAACACGCCCCACCAACCATTTCACTCGTGTCTATCCATTACCCAGGAATGAGCCGATGTAGTTCAGTCCTGTAACATCATCTTACATTTGATGGGAATCGGCGAATCGCACTTGAAACTTTCGAAGATTTCTACCACAGAATCAATATGAGTTTCTTCCAAGAATACAAAGAAACCTTTTCTGATGATGATAGCTGAACAGGACAAAACGTGGGGTTAAGTGAATTCTGTTGATGTACATACATTCTTACATGTAATACCAAGGTGTTAAATAAAATGTGACCTTGTAGCTGAAAAGTAACAATGTGTTAATTACGTTTGTTTGTTTTTCTAGAATATTCCTTTTTGTTTCTTCTTCTTTTTCTACTTAGGTCGTGATTCCTTACAATTGTGTGAATCAGTGGATAAGTCACTTCGACAATCTGCGTAAGTTTCTCCCGTCGAAATAAAGATATCACACAATAGCTACAATCTGTATAGTTTTATATGTAGTCACTGCTTACTACAATTATGTACATGATACCTTATATTGAGTGTCGATGGTTTGGAGGTACTCGATCTGAGTTCGAATCAGCGCGTCTACTCACTTCTAGGCCTCAGGTAGCTTGTAGTGATCCTGGTAAAGAGGGTATGGGATTGCATGTAACATTAGCACAACTCTACTCTGTAAAGAAAACATTATGTCTAGTAAAACTTCAAGACTGAAATTTGGAGCCCTTCGTTCCCCTCGAAATGCAGAGGAATGAAGGAAAAAAAGATGTTAGAAACCAAACCTATTGTTTTAAGTACACTGAGAGACTACTTTTAATCCAAAGATGCTGTGAAATTTAACTGCACTTTCAATGTAGAACTTTGCATAGAGAAGTTCCTCAGCTCATGTTGTCGCCCCTCTCCCACCCACCCCTCCCCTTTATTTTATTTTTTTCCTTACAGCTTGATTCCACACCGTATTTTTTTGGTACAGGTATGGAATTTTCAGCATGTGATATCGGTAGCCCGAATTTTGCAGGCGTCGGCAGGGGATCGAATCCCGGACCATATGCATGGTGGGCGAGAGTCCTAACCACTGTGCCACCGACGCACGTACATAAAGGCAGAAGAAAAAATGCAGTAAAATTAATAGTAAAAATAGTCAAAAAAATGTGATTACATGAGGAATAATAAAAATTTAATGTAAATAGGAGTTCATAAAAAGGTGGATACATCTGTGCCGTGGGAAACACTAATGATTAGTTCTTTCTAATCAGATAGTTCGCATCTCTTAATGTGGCTCAAATACTTCACGGATTGATTTCGTTCCATGTTTGATTTGACCACCCTAGTCATATGTTAGCTAATATTGCTTGACTGACGAGGAAATCAGCGCCTAGGCATGTGCAACACACGTCTTAACTTCTACACCTAACCTCAATATTTCTCATCTTATTATGCCACTCAAATCAGGAGTTAGAACGCAAACATCTGTTAATAAAAATATCTAACCTTTTCGTATCTTCTACTTTCAGTGCCTATGTCTCACAACCATTCTCTGTAGTAGTACACACATCTTTTCTTCTAAGGTTGGATAGGGGAGGTACACTTTTAGCATAAATTCATTGAGTTTGCTTTCAATTCAATTTTATTATTACTCAGCCCCAATCCACCCACGCTATCCTGACCTCATTATTATTAAATGGTTGATTTCGTACTTGTCAGCTCTCATCAGCATGGCGTTTCTTCAGGCTTTAAAGAACTCATATCCCCTCTAGAATTCGAACCCGTGTCACCCTTTTCGGGCTCCAATCAAATGATTGAATAGTCAGAGGGTTTGCTTTCGTAGCCTAAAGGTTCTGGGTTCGATTCTCGATGGATGATGTCGTGGGTGTGTTGACTACCGATGAAGAGTTTTTAACTAAGACGAAACTGTTGTTGTTGCTTGTTTTGTTTTTTTCTTCAAAAAAGTCGCTGTATATTTATCTTCCGTTTTTTTTTTATTTATCTTTTTGTATTACCAGTGTCATCACTCCACAATCTGTTGACACTGATAAATCATCAGTATCATCATCATCATCACGCTTCAATAGAACAGGACATTTAATTAGTCCTTTATTTTGTGAAGATTATGTCCTTGCAGTTAATGATACACCACCACCGCCACCACCACAAACTCAAGTTGTATCACCTTTACCAATGTCTAATGAAAATAATGATGTAATTGAGACTGATCCAGCAGCGACAACTAGTACTAAGACTGGCACTTCTACTCCTCTTCCTCCCCCTCCTCCTACAACTACTACCTCAAATTCTTCAAATGCTATTCAATCATTTACAGAAGTCACAGCTAGTACATCTACGCATAATTTATCGACTTCATCATTCAATGTATCATCATCATCATCTAGTGTTATGCTGAATAAATCTTTTACCAGATATCGGCAAACAGTCGCTGCTTCAACAACACCGTTGATCTATTCACCATGGAGAAATCGTAGTGTGTTAAGTCAAGCGCTGGGTGGTGGCGGTGGCGACTCAAGTTATAGTGATCGGGATAGTTCACCTGAATGGTTATCATTTTCCAGGTTAATGAATAATGATAGAAATAAGCCGCCGCCGGCACAAAAAGGCAATGTGATGATACAACAGAGTGGTGGTGGTCAATTAAATTACGACGACGATGATGATGATGAAAATGAGGAGAAATCATTTAATGCTGGAGGATTCTTATCGCATATAAATAAGAAGCCATCAAATAATGATCAATGTCTATTGAATACTATTCAAAAGAAACAAAGATCTGCTGAATTAGATCTTCTAGTTGGAATGTTAAATCGTGTTGAAGTGAAAGATGACGGCGATGAGAAGGAGGAGGAGGGTTCGAAGAAATTTTTAGTTGATGAAGAACAACCATCACCACCACCACAACAACAAAAACACACAGAAAATCAACTATTACGTAATCCTGAGTTAACTGACAATGAATGTAAGTTAGACGGTTCTTTTTTAATCATGTTATTGGTTCCTTATTCAAGTGTTGTTCAGCAAAGAGGCTCTTTTTGTGTCGAATTCATTTCTCTCTTAAGCTGTACGTACAATCGCATTTATATACATTTTTTTTACACGAAATATGATAGTGATGAGCTGTCATTATCTTAGCACGAGTTGATCAGTTAGAGAACCAGGGAGTACTGGACAGCTGTTTCATCCTAGTTTGGTATGATCCATTGTTTGGAGTTCTAAAGTGACTATTATGTTAAGATTATTATCGACCAAAAAGAAATTACAGAGTTTCATCATGAGCTAACATCGATTATAGAACCACTGGAAAATCTGACAATCCTATACACCTGTTTCGTCCTAGTTAAAGACTCTTCAGTGGTTCAAACCCAGGACCTTCTGATTATGAGGAGAGGTCATAGACCATTAGGTTACTAGGAGCCGAACCAATGGCTAGGTCACGAATTCCAGCTTCGTCCAGTTCATGATATAGCGCGCCTGGCACTAACCAATGATGAGTATTTGTCCTCACACGCAACCTGCTGTACTCCACTGGTCACAACATCCCACTAGAACCCAGGTAACTGCCTACCTACCTACCTGAATAGGACCAGTCTCTAGTGTGCATCAGATAACTATTCAAGTGTCGGTTCGCAAGGATTTGATTGGTTACAGGATTTTATCATCATCAAGAAGAAATTGTATCGATTTGTAAACACGTATAATGTAATAATAATAATAATGTCAATGGACATTTTTCTTGTTATTTATATTGATTGCTTAATGAAATAGTCGATGTGCAGGGTCGTCTTTCATGTTGTCGTTATTCTTGTTGTCATAGTAACCTTAGATAAACAATAAACAAACATTTTATGGCTATTGTGTTTTCTTTCTTTCTTTCTTTTATCTGATTCAATGTGAGTGATTAAAATTGGTCACTTTATTTAATGTTTTATTAAAATTCTGCATATAATAAATAGATTGTTCATGCAAGTAAAACTATTTTAATATGCACACATTTTAGTGTATAGTGACACTTGAAGAAATGTGACGTGGCAGTGCTACTGATAACATTTACCAGTAGTATATAAAGCGACTTCCATTGGCATAAAAACATCAAATAACCGAAAGGTGGATTTGATGCCAAAGACAGTAAATGAACACCACTGTTGTGGCATAACATGGGAGACATGAAAAGAAGATAAAGAAACACAATATTCGAAGGGCGGAAGTAGCATAACACAGGAGATCTGTGCAAATGGTACGTTGAACGTAACGTGTACACAATCTCCTTGTATTGAGATACCAAATTCTAAGTATACAATACGTTATCAAGTCTCTAGTCTTCCACTGTTACCATTATGATACCAGAAATGAAGTAACATAGTGTTACTCAATAGCTACTTTTCAGGATGTAGTGTGTGTAGGGATATGATGGTTTGTTTCAAGTTCGATCACGGATTGGTGATATCAGTTAGAGAATCATTGAAAGCCAGCAGGGAGTACTGGACAGCTCGTTAGAGTAAATGACTACAGAACAAAGTTGTCTGGGGTAGTTATACTGAGAAGTCCTGACCAGTGAGGTTTACCATGTCAAGTGTGAGGACAAATTTCGATGTAGTTGTGTTCTCTGAGCTAGCTGGAGGGTTTATTTGCGAAGCTTTCATTGCCCCCTACTGGGCAACATCACCTCAAAGCATACTTCAGTTTATTGAAGTGAGCTTTTAGATTTCTCCACGAATTTATTAGTCATCTTTCCTGGTGACCTGACCTTGAACCTCGTGATTGGTTGTTTTTGTGTGTTTCTACACCATCTAGGCTACTTGTATTGGGAGTGATTTCTTCCTTGACCTTAAGTTTGACCCTTTGTGTGTGAGATTTCATTCTTATCGATTGGTAAATTTTGTCTATGTCAATGTGTCTATTAATTGACAATTCACTGGAATACCAGGCTGGCTTCTAAAAATCCTCTAGCATTCTTGGTGTTTCTTCTGTTTAATATTTGTCCCAGTCGAATTGATGTCTGTGGTTGTCTGTATGCAGTAAGGCGATATGAGTGAGGGAGTGGATGTCATGTCTTTCGACGGCGAGTTTATAATCATGGATACGAAGATGAAGAGGGCGTCGTCCACTTTGACCAATGTAGTGTTTTTTCGCAATTGTTGCAATTTATTTTGTAGATGATGTTGGTTTTATCTGCTCTCGTTGTTGAGTTTTTTAGTTGACATAGAGCTGAGCGGAGTGATTTTGTTGGTTCGTGTGCGACATCAATTCCCAAAGTAATTTTGATCTGAACCTTTCTGTATTATTCTTATGTGTGTAAACAGTTAAAGTCACCCATACTGTTTATTTTTTAACTATTGCTAAGGTTACATTTAAAAGTTTCTCTTAATATTTCAAGCTTTTGTGTTGTCTTGTCTTTAACTTCATTTTAAATTTTTACTTTTAACTTTGAACACCGTTCTCTCTTCCCCAACTCTAAAAAATGTTTCATAAACAGTTTTTGTCTCTTTCCTTGCTTTCTGGGTGGAACATAGAGCTCCATGCTTTAATAGTTTCGGCAGCGCTGGAGTTGTAGCTTTTTCTTTTCAACGGGATGAGATTACTAGCTCATTATGCTCACTGCCCCCTGTTTTCTAGACTTACGATCGGCTTATAAAGTAGGTGAAGTTTAGGAATGTGTATCAGCCGCGAATTAAACTCAAAACATCTCCCACATTCCCTGCGGGCCTTGAACCCAAAAACCTCCGGGATACAAGTCTAACACCGCTATCCATTGTGTCACTGGCACCTTAGAGGCGGCAAGTCCACTGACTATTCAGCTACTATGATATAGTACTGTTTGTTGATAAAGTGTACAAGTGTCTATAATATCATCAAGATAGTTGTTAGTAGGAGTCAGTTATCCGAAATGGGTTTTTCAATACAGTAAACTATGTAATTAGTGGATGGTGACTAGCAGTGGAATCAAGGATACGCATTTCGTCCCATTTAGGACTCGTCATCTGGATGTACCTGCAGTTCCCAGTGAGTGATGATGTTCCCACCGAGGCTCGAACCCAGTGCCCATAGTTTCCAACGCCAAAGCGTTGTCCACTAGACCACTTGGGCCACGAGAGCCACCTCTTGTGCAACGGGTCATATTGATTATTTAATTGAATTTTAGATTTTCCCGTCGATTGATTGGACCGAAGTGCTCGGTCTCAGGTTGACATGTCGGCTTCCCAAATAGGACGAAATGCGCATCCTGGATTCCACTGCTAGTCACCATCCACCAATTAAATGCCCAGACATCGTCGAAGCATCTGCTCAAGAAGCCGACATGTCAACCTGAGACCGAGCACTTCGGTCCAATCAATCGACGGGGAAAATCTAAAATTGAATTAAAACAGTAAACTATGGGTTAAACTTATTTTATTAGAGCTGATGACACTAACACAATATTCAAGCGAAGAGACCCCATTTTCAACGAATTTATTATCAAGCTTTACAATCGTAAATATGTGGTTTCATTAATATTCAGAAATTATATCCCGTGAGGATTTTTAAACAATGGTGTGAATGCATAAAATTATAATAGTAGTAGTATGAGATGCAGTTAAAATATTTGTGATTATAATCATAGTTAAATGTGAAATGGCAAAACAATCAATGTCATGTATAGAATAATTCATAAGGTGTATAGATGTTGGAAAAGGGTGCATAATAATAGGACTAATAGCATGAATTCGATAAATGATCTTAAAATAACGGTCAGTGCTGGTGGAGTGACAGGAGTCGATCAAGTGTTCTAGAGTAGAGCTTCTCACACCTTTCCCTTCTCTCTTGTGTTCACATGTCCGTGTGAAAAGCGGCGTTCTCTGGTTACAGCCAGTATACCTTTGTCTACAAGAGCAGGTGAACTGATAGATGTTTATAGAGGCGGTTAGACGAGGGAGTTTATCTTTTACTACAAAGATGGAGAACAACCTACGGCTGGTGAAGGTCACTTGTAATTTCGCAGCAAAGAATGTCTTACTAACTAATTTAGAGAGACGATTTTTGAGCATATCCGAAGCCTAATCACCTTTGAATTCCAAATTCATGAATATAGTTTTCTTTGAAACTGAGTCAGTGTCCTGTTTGGATTGTCTATAAATCGGTTTGGGTAACCGTGGCCTTTTAGGAAGGAGAGTTTTAGGCCGACTTGTTTCACTTGTCATTCGAAATCAAGAATTTTGTTTTACAATCTAGAATTCCATCTTATCAATTATCATATTAACTTACGTAACCTTTTATGTTTGCCTACTAACCCTTTAAATTACACACACCCTTCTAACATATATACATCCTATGAAGTACTTTATATATAACGTTAATTGATCTGACACTTGCTGTTTAACTATGATTATAATCACAAACATTTTAATTGCATTTCGTACTACTATTATTATTATTCCATATATTCACAGCCATGTTTAAATTTCCTCAAGGGATATAATCTCTTAATATTAAAAATACCATCTGTATACTATTGTACAGCTTGATAATAAACTCGTTGAAAAGAGTCTTTTCGCTTGAAAATTGTGTTTTTACTGACACAATTGTTTTAGCTCAAGTAGGCAAAGCCAGACATGATCTCCAGGGCTGTGTATCTGGGTAAACGTGAATTGTGTAAACCGATTCGCCACATCTCTTCTCATCACAATGGATACCTAGTATTTTCTGTCAATGGCGACATAAGACATGAAATTCGCTCCCTCCTCTCCCTTTTCTCTACTCTGTTTTCTGAATGCATTTTTTTAAAGAAAACCTATAGGCCTTTTTCTAACGAAAGCTTCACGAAAATAATAAACACAAAAATAGTAATAATAACAATAGTAATAATGATAAAACTGTACATGACCATCTGATCTTCTTTCGTCTCATCGATTTGCAATGTTGATACAAAATTGTTCCATAACTATCTGGTTGTTGTTATTTCTTCTCTTAGAGGAAATCAATAAGTTTCTATGTAAAAAATAAGTATATATATATATGTTTACGTACATATCACTAACAAAGTTTTTGTTCTCAATTGGTTTTGTGCGTGTGTGTTGTATTAAGAGATGTAGTTCATTGACTGTAGTGAGGTTTGCTTTCAACCAATGTGTCTCGCTCTCTTTTTGAGAGATGCCTGGAACAAAAGGAGGTTTAGTGTCGCATGACTGCAGAGCTCAAGGGAAAACTACTCGAAGCTGGTCCCACATGGCCTGTTTGAAAAGGTTATCAGAGTCGTGTCCGTATTAAGATCTTAACACTGAGTTACGGAAAAGCCACAAAATAAGTCGGGATATGCAGTTTTTGGTATCGGCCTTTTCCGCACCTCCGTCTCCAGAGAGCGAAGAGATAGCCTCACTGGCTTGCTGATTGTTAAAGGGAAATGAAGTAGGACTTCGACTTCAGACCCCCCAATATAATTCTGAATGACTTGCATTATGGTGGTAATTGCTTCCAGTCTAACCGTCTATCCAAACGGTCTTTCTGGTATGGCAGGATCTGCAGGAATATTAGTTTTTTGCCTAGTGTAGTTCGTTACGTCATTGAGATATGCAAGCCTGACCACTACGTCAAGGTAGCACCACAAAATAAGGGTGGGTCATAGGGGAGTTTTTACTGGTGTTCATCGTTATCACATTCATTTTCACAGTCATAACTGACCGTAAACCCGCACCAAAGTCTTTTAAATTCTCTTTAATAACTGATTGTTGGCTCCTCACTTATGAAAAATACATAAGTGAAACTTATTAATTTGTGTTAACACTCCGCTACTGAAGAGATGTTTGAATAGCCTGGTAAATTTAGTAGTTTACACAATACTTTGCTTTATCATATTATGTTTCTGTAGAATCATGGTTGAAAAGAAAGCGATTACAAGTTTTAGTCCGTAGATGTTGTACAAGTTACTGTCTGTTCACTGTCAGGTAAAATCAATTGTATATTGTTAAAGAAAGTAGGCACGGCAGTCACTGAGCTTTTAAATATTCATCAGCTTAGTTATGCACTACTGCTTTCCTTCAGGAAGTAATGTTTCGGTTGAGATTAGAAAAGACTTGACAGTTGGTTTGATTCAGACATGAAATACCGATCAATGAAATCTGACTTGTCTGTATGATGTAGCTAGGAAAAGTGTGTGGGCTATGCGGGTTGATATTCCTGCAGTGGTAAGATTTTAGTAGTCGAAGATTTCATGATAATATCACTTGAAATTTTTCGCCATCTTCGAAATTCGGAATATTTTATTTATTGTTTGTTTGACGTTTTCTTGAAGTTGTTGTTGAATTCCGTTACTCGGAACAGAATTTTTCATGTGCCGAACTATGAGCCATACATATTGTGTGAGGGGCTAAGCTACCACCCAATTGCCTAAGCTAAAGAAGGCGGAGGGAGGTGACTTGGGCCCAGGACCCATTAGCTGTAAGTCGAGTGCTCAATCTAATGAAATGCATCCTGACGTCTGATATACTTATGTTCATGTTTCTGTTCATATTTGGTTCAGTTTCTCATATCAAGTATTCCACAGTCAATAAAGCTTTATTCATATCAAAGGATGAATCAGCCGTAGGTCCTGAATTAATTGCCCTTCAGTGTACATATTTTCTTCTTTTCCTCTTCACTCTATGAAGTTTTCCTCCTTTTAGTAATATTTTCTTTTCTTTTTCCTTCTGATCAACTGAGATATTGTTATTTCTCTAATATGTCATTGATTCTTGGCTATGATCCGATCAGCATTCTTAGACTTAATACATTTAGAGATCATTGATAACCAAGGAGGACTAGACAGCAGTTTCGTCCTAGAGTGAGACTTCTCAGTAGTACGTACTAACTACTCCACCAGCGATTGAACCTTTGACTTTCAGGTTAAGGGATTTCATCATCTGGTGGTCTGTCTGACTGACTGAATGCCTGGCTTCAACGTAGAACTCTGCATCGATGTTCGAGTAGGCACACTTCCTCCATGTAGCACACAAAGCAAGAGAAGAGAGTAAAAAGAGATTCCAAACAGAGAGAGATGATAAACAGAAGTGTGAGTGAGGGAAAAATAATAGTAATATAGTAGAACAATAGTATTTTACTGGATACTATAAATCACAAAGTGTGAATGTATCTGCACAAACCATTGAGAATGATCACTTTGAGCCATATCACCATCCATTGTCTCCAGCCTTCATTGGTTTTTATCATTCCGAGGACCCCAATCACTCAGTCAGGCAGTCTACACCTCCCTACGTGGCCAGTTTAAGCTAATTGTTGTGGATTTCATCGACTGATGAATCCATATTTTGGTTTGACCATTACTAGCTCTCTCTTTTCCGCCCTGATCAATTCTATGTCAGTCAGTTAACATTGCCTGTTGTCAAGGAAGGCGATGGATGGCTAGGTATGCATGCGTAACACATGTCCTAACCATCTCAATCGATGTAACTTCACAACCTCATAGACTGATTTTCCCCGCCCCCGTCCACGTACCAAGCAGTCGATAGATGCATTACCTCAACTTACTCACCTTTTCATACCACTTAACATGTGAGACAGAACGCAGATAGCAATGGTCTGACCATTTTGAACTAATTTATAGATAACATTATTTTTCAAGAATCCTCTTTACTCAGTCAGTATAAGTATCACATGTTTCAATCATATGAATTGATGGATTGATTTGCCTATCTCTTCTGTTATTTCATATCTTATGTTAACACTACTGACCATATACTTTTATCACATGTGATTATTAATCACTAAGCTTATCATCAATGATTGAAGAAAAACCCCTGTAACCCTTTTCACTTCATATTATCTTTCGTATTATGAAACTATGATTACTTCGTAGATGTATAAGGCAATATATACTATCGATCGACTGTCATGTGTAGTTGAGCACCAGTCATATCAACCAAGTATAGTGTTTTTCTTATTACGAGTTGATCACGGATTGATATCAGTTTGAGAACCATTGAAGACCAGGAAGCATTGGATAGCCAGCCGTTTGGGAATTGTCGGCAGTACGCATCCACCACAGGAGGTTCGAACCCAAGACCTTCCGGTTACAAGGCAAGTTGGCTTGTATACCATTCAGCCACTGGGACCCGATTCAATGGCCAGCCCATGAATTCTAAGTTTTACCAATTTTTGATTTTAGCGCAACCACCAATATCATCTGTGGGACATCCATCCTCACACTTGACTGGATGGACCTCACTGGTCACGACTTCTCACTAGAACTCCAGGAAATTCCATCCTGTATCAAGTCACTAGCCAGCATCAGATTAATTTTCTATAGTTGGTTTGTAAGTATTAGTTTTGTTTTTACGAGTTGATCATGGATTGATATCACTTTGGAGATCCACTGAATACCAGCCACAGGGAGTACTGGTCAGCTGTTTCATCCTAGTTTTCGGGAATCATCGGCAATATGTACCCACTGGGGTTCGAAACCAAGATCTTCCGGTTACAAGGTTAGCTGTCCAGTACTCCCTGTGGCTGGTTTTCAATGGTTCTCCAACTGATATCAATCCGTGGTCAAACTCGTAAAAACAAAACTAATACTTACAAACCAAACTATAGAAAATAGTGTTTTTGCTACTCAATAGTATTCGTATGGTTTGAGCTGTTTCGGTTCTTCGAGATGAGTCGAACGGGCAAAACAGCCCTGTAGTGTTTAGATCACTGCCATTCAGCTAGCCAAGCAGCATACTGGTTTTGTATGTAGTAGCTTGATGCATGTAAGCTTGCTTTCTTGACTGCCATTAGTATAGTATCACGCGCTGATCACATACACATACACCATCCTGATGTGAATAATTTCGGTTTCCAAATGAATTTTTAGGTGAAATTTCACATTGAACTGTGCAGGCCGCGAATTGATTGAATGACCTGCTTCAGCCTTTCACATTCTAAACAATATGTTACATATATCTTTCTTATGATAGTTATCATTGTTTCTGTGATGAAAAAAGAGACTACTTTTAATCCTCAAACGTTGGATGGTGACTTGAAGATTCCAATCTCTATTAGGTGCTAACTGTAGTAGAGAAGCAAGATAAGGAAGGTGATGTGAGTAAGGGAGAGTGATGCTCAGGAAGGCTTCGTGTGCTTTTGGAAGTGGTGTTCTGCATGTATATGCACTGCTGAAAAGTCTCGAACTATAAGACACAACACTGCTCTCCAGTTTCTCTTTGATGGTTTTCTCTAACAAATATAAATTCAATTCCTACAGAAATGAAAACGTGACGACAGATTATATTGTATAAAACGCAAAATAACTGAGTGAGCAAAGAATATCCTTTTCGATGATTTCCTCCTCTTCTGGCTTTACAATTACACATAGATATGTTTATATACATAGAATATTCTAGATTAGTTGTCAATAACAATATTGGTGTTTTTAAATAATATCGATTTGTTAATTAAGATCACAATGGCATAGTGGTTAGAACGCTCGCCGACCATGCACATGGTCCTGGGTTTGATCCCCGGCCGACGCACTCCTTTACCTCGCTATGTCAGATATAATGCTGGTGAAGAGGAAAGGTTGGGCATGAGGCTAGCAACCCCATCCTGTAAAATAAACTCTGCTACAGAAACTTCAAGCCACTAGCTTGAAGCCCTATGTTCCACTGGGGAACTTGAAGGATAAAAAAAATGCCTAAATTATAATAATAATAAAGATATAGTAACAAGTGGAATATCAACCAAAATTAGGAAAATTTCACAAAAATTCAGGATCATTAGAACCTAGATGGCCAAGGTAAGGACAATATCTGAACTACCTTCTTTTGTGGACCCTGCTGAATTAAGTTGTGTCTTCAAAATCACCCCTCTTTTGCGTTCGGGAGTAAAAGATGAACTGCATAATTTCGCCTCTTCCATGTGAATCTACCAATTTAACTGCTCCTGTGGAGTGAGCCAGTTAGTTGCATAGGCTGTACAATTAGGCGTGTTTCTCGTCGGATTTCACAACATCACCCTGCATAGTGGTTGGTTAAGTAAAGGACAAACAAAATCTATTCGTAGCGCTATTCTATCTCACTCATCTTGTGGATACAGACAGCACACAAGATTGATGTTAACCAGGCTTTCATAGTCATTTATTGCATACCAACCAACTAATCTTAGCTTCACCTTAAGAGTTCGTTTACTAAATATTGCTGAGGCCTAATTTATGTGTCCAAAAGAAGCTATTATATTTTTATTAATATTATTATGGTTTAAGTATCTTTAATGAACTGTAATTCCGCTGTGATCTTACTTAACAAATCGATATTATTTAAAAAACACACTAATATTGTTATTGACTACTATTCTAGAATATTCAATGTATATAAACATATCTATGTATGTAATTGTAGAGCCAGAAGAGGAGGAAATCATCGAAAAGGATATTTTTTGCTCGCTCAATTATTTTGTGTTTTTTCTAGATCAACACATTTAAGCGAACAATATTGTTTTCAATTAGATCTCATCAGGCTTAACTCTAATATATATAAGTTTACAAATAAAATTCAAATATAAACCAATCATGGTGTTTTGTCTATAGGATAATACGATGGTGAATATAAATTGTGCAATTAGTCATAATAGACGTTATGATAATAATAATAATAATAATAATAGTAATAATAATAATGATAATAGTAATAATAATAAGGTCTCATCAATAAGAAGGATGAAAAAGTGAGGCAATCTGTGATAACATGAATAATGAAAAACAGCATGATTAAACAAACAACTGTTCAGGTGGAAGTAGTCAATAAAGGCTAGTAAAAACAAATGAACCGATTAAGTAATGTTAGATTGTAAGGGAAGGAAATGAAACACGTTTATAATGAAGATAAGATTAAGGGATGATAAGAAAGGTGATGAAAATACAAACAAAGGGTGGTGTAGAAGTTATTAGTTGGTTACGTCTTAATAGGCCAAGGGAGGGATAAAGGCTGTACGAACTTTTTTTGAATACATAATTTAGGTTTAATAGTTCGAATGCCTATTGCCTCAGCTGTGTGTAGTAGACGAATACGAAGTTTATTGGAAAGATTCGATGGGATACGATGAATCACTTTGAAGGCTCTCGTTTTCTCGATTACATTACCACTATCAATTAAGTGTGACAAAATTGAGCTACGGATTGTTTTTGTCTGTCCTTTGCCAAACGACGATGGGAGATGTTCACTAACACGTTGGCTAAGCTGTCTAGCAGTAGTGTGCCCAACAAAACTGTCACCACAGGTGCAGTTGAATTGATAAATACACATAGATGTGGCAAAACTATCAAGCTTATCCTTTGTTTGCGTCCCAATCATTCGTCGGCTAGAGAATGACAAACATAGGTGTGCTGCATAAAATGTTCTTCGTATACTCCTTGAAAGTCTCTGGAATAGAATCTCACTTGATAAGTCACCATTAAATTGTAACTTAATAAATAGAGGTTTCTTACGTGCAGTCAGAGTCTCCGGTTTTTTCTCCGATGTTTTCATATGTTTCTTTATGAAGCTACTCGGATAGCCCATCTCCATCAAGGAATCATGAATATATTCAAATTCCTTTTGTAAAAGGTCATCCGTACATATCTTTCTTGCTCTACTCGCAAGACATTTTACAACGTTCCTTTTATATTTAATGGGCACGTAACTAAGGAAGTGATATCTGAATGAACATTGTCACTAGATTATATTGTATTGTTACTACCCTAGTCTTATTATTATTTTTTTTGTATACTCCAAACTATAAAGTAGTCGTTTTTGACGTATTTCAAAAAATCATGTTTCTGCATGTTTTTGTGATTAGATGTTGAAAATAACAAAATAAAAGAATAAAAGACAAAGAACCATGGAATGAAAAAAAACACACACACTACTGAAATCTTATATTGATGTATGTTTTGTATAATAAAAGTCCAAGGTAAACTGCTCTCTCTTTCTCTATGTTCACTAGATAGACGATTCACACTTATGTTTTACTGTGTACACCAACCCAACCGCCTTAAAACTGACATCGCCTTTCTATTCACTTAGTTAGATATGGAAATCGATGCATAGATTTGAGTGTGTGTGTTTGTGTGTGTGCATGTGTGGACGCTGAAGGTGAAAGATTATTATTATTATGGAAATTTTTTTGTAATAATGGAAAACGGAGTGAAAATAAGTAGTATGTTTGTGTATGTTTGAGAAATGTGACCGGTTCTGCTAGTGGTGGTGGTTGCGTGATTTTATCACGAATTAGTAAAAGCAAGAATTCATGGACTGGTCATTGAGTTGGTTCCCGTTGGCTGAATGATATACGACCTTACTTGTTTGTAACCAACCGGAAAGTCATGGGTGCGTGCGTATTGCCGATGAATCCCAAACTAGGACGAAACAGCTATCCACCACACTAGTTTTGTAATTACGTATCTAACTTTTCCCAGCGTTATATAGTTATTGTTTTTCCTTTGAGTGGTTGTGAGTGGTAAATAGGGTTTCAGCAGCATATCAACATTTCACTCTATTCTCTTCAGGCCTCTTTAGCTGGTTTCATGATTTCCCATAAGGTCTCATCTCCTATCCGGTACCGCCCTCAGAGCTTCGGCCAACTTGTGGTTTCTCATTCCAATTCCACTCGAGCGATGACCTTGCGGGTAATGTCACTCAGAGGTCTCCTCAATGTGTGTGTGTGTGTCCAATCTATCTGCATTTCCTTTGGCATATTTATTGAGCTATATGAGTTCTGCGTTGATTGTATCACTATTGAACACTTTCCTTAACTTTGAATTTTGACTTTTCCTGTCATTTGACTTATTATTTATGAGTTGATCAGTTTGATATACAGTAATTTTGCGTTGAAGTTTCTGTAGCAATTTGGTTAAGTTTTGGGGGTGGAGCTGCTAGCACCACGCCCCAACCCTCCCTCTTTATCCGGGCTTGGGACCGGTTAGAAAACTAGCGAGCTAGTAATTTAGACGAGGTTAGGGAGCATTGTCTCAATTACAGGAGGAACGGACGAGGATGTCAAGTCGACAATCGGGAAGGCGAGAAACACATTCATCAACCTGAAACCAATCCGGAAATCTTCGTCACTCAGCTCAACATCAACAACAAAATGATTCGGATTTTCATTACAAACGTGAAGTCAGTCAGTTCTTCTATACGGATCAGAAACTTGGCCAGTGGGTCACAAAGAATATTTCCAACAGCCTGTTGCAGACATTGATCAAAAACTGTCTTCGCTCTATACTGAAGATCAGATGGCCACTGGAAAGAATCACCAACAAGAAACTATGGGAACAAACAAAACAAGAACCAATCGCCCAACAAATATGCAGGAGAAAGTGGAGATGGATTGGACACTCGCTGAGGAGGCCGTTGGGTGACATGGCGCGTCAGGCCCTTGAGTGGAAGCCGAAAGGGAAGCGGCGAGTGGTTCGTCGGTGCAAGGGTGACATGGAGGAGATCGTGTGAAGAGGAGTTGAAACAGTATGGACTAACATGGATGCAAGTGAAAAGTACAGCAGAAGACAGAAGCAAGTGGAGACGTGCAGTTGAAGCCCTATGTTCCACTAGGAACCCAAAGGAACAATAATAATAGTAATTTCAATGTACCTGTTAATCGCAGATTCATCTCAATGGCAGGCTTCTAGATATTCTCTTTAGTGTTGTCATTGTTTGACATTTTTGTATTTTCTCAATCAAATTGTTGTGCTGTCCATAATTTTCGTAGGTCGATATGTTTTTGAATTTGAAGTGGAAGTGTAGGTCCCTGCCTACTTAGGCCAGTAGTATAGTGTTGTTTATCACAATTCCTGCAAATTTACTTTTTGTAGTCGATGTTGTTGATCTCTTGTCTTCCATTGCTGTCGGCCGGTGGGTCTTTTTGATGTGCATATGATTGAATAATGAAGTGACTGTGTGTATGTGTTGTAGTTTACTTACCTATTGTAAATGGGGTTTATTTCAGAAATATTCTTCTTTACATATATTATAGTAGGATGAATTTTCTTCTGGTTTTTGAGAATAATTTCTTCCAGGCGGGCGATATGATTCGAGTTTAAACGTCTTTTATATGAAATTAAAGGGGGGGGGGAAGGGGTTGGCAGTGGGCTTCATTTTTCTCTTCTATTCGATTCAGGATTTCAGGACTGGAGTGTCTCAGTCTGCGTCCTAGTGTGACAGTAGAAGACTAGAGGCTTGGTAACGGGAAGTATCTCTATAGTATCTCTATACCTTATATGAAAATGGTCATTTGCACAGATCTTCTGTGTTGTGGTTTTTCAACCCTTTCATATATTGTGTTTCTTTGTGTTCCTTTCACGTTTCCCACGTCTCACCGCAATAATGGTTCATCGTTTCCTTTCTCTGACTTCAAATCTATCTCTCGGCTATTTGATATTTGTGTTCGTATGAACAGCTCTTTATATACTACTGGTAAATCCTGTCAGTAGCACACACCACACTAACTCTTAAGAGTTGTGCTTGTATACAGACAGTTTCATTCAATAATGCTATACTGAAAGTAGGTTTGATCACGAGGTGACATCAGTTAAACCACTTGGGCGGAAATCACTCGATGACACTGTGAAGTTACATTGATTGAGATGGTTAGGACATGTGTTGCGCTTGCCTAGCCATTGTCTTATTCGAAAACAGGCAATGTTGGCTGATATAGGGTCAGTTTGGAAAAGAGTCAGTGGTGGTCAAACCAAAACATGGCTTCATTAGTCAGTGAAATCCACAACAGTTAGCTTAAGCCAGCCAGCCGCGTAGGAAGATGTAGACTTCTTGGTTGGGGTCTTCGAGACGGTAAAGACCAATGAAGGCTGGAGACAATTGGTGATATGGCTGGCTCAAAATCGTTCAGAATGGCTGGCGAAGATGCATCCACTCCTTATGACTTAAATACCCAATAAAACTATATTGTTCTTCGATATTACCATTCATTTTGCCTCATATGTCTGTTTACTGTCTCTGTTTTGTGTTTCTTTCTACTTTCTTCTCTTGCTCTGTGTGCTGAGTGAAGTGTGGCAACTAGAACCGCAGCACATCTGTGCAAAGTTCTATCTTGAAACCAGTCAGATATCAATTAGAAAATCTTTGGAAAACCAGGGAGTACTACTAGACAGCTGTTTCGTCCTAGTTTCAGTCTCTTCAGACAGTTCACACCTATTAAGGTTCGAATTCACGACCTTTAGGTTACAAAGGTTTTTTAAGACTATTTATCCATATTGTCTATTTTGTTTTAATCAAATTAGAATTATAAAGTAAAAAAAAATCAATAAAATCGATGTGTGGATAATTATTTATCGCTGTATGTATGTATTCCTTTTATCTGTAGGTGTAACTCCAGAAATTAAAGTTCCCAAACAGATTACGCCTTCATTAACATTTGATGTAGTAAAACCCATCGGCAGTGGAACATGTTTACAGAAAAAGCAAAGGGATATGACAGTTATCGGTGTACCCCTGCAGTCACCAATCTATTCAAAGTCTTTATTGATAACAAATACCGATGTTGCATCAATATCTACACCGCAATATGACAAGGATTCATCTAGAAGAAGAAGGTCTATTGAGAGACAAGAAGTTCTTCCCCTTACTTCTGCTATTACTACTACTACTACTACTACTTCTAGTACTAATACTATGGCACAGGATGATGAGTTAAATACCACTGTTAATATTAATTCTAGTAATAATAATAATAATGATAATACATCCTACACTGGTGGTGGTATATCTGGCTTTCTAGCTAAAGCAGTACGCTCTGTGTACTCACGTCTTACATCTTCAAGTTTTGCATTATCACAAACATCAATAATAATGGAGGATAATTCTTTATTGAGTGATTGTAAACATCAACACAGTACAGCGGCGGATACATCAAAATCATACGCCGCCAAAGTGAACAGTACCAATACTACATCATCATTAGAAGAAGAAGAAGAAGACGAAGTAGTAGAGGAATTAGCAGTTAATAAAAACGCTTTGAACACAACACAGAATCTGATAAAAGAATCTGAAGAAGGTATTCTTGATGAGGATGAGGATGACAAACATTCAGTTGAGATGAGAAAAGAATGTGGAGATCAATCTAGAAATTTAAAGTCATTCGCTTCAACATCTTCGCCATACACACAATCTATGTCATGCGAACAGCAACAACAACAACGACCGCTACTACACCAACAAAAATTTGAAAATGTTGTATCGTTAGAAGATGAGGAATTATGGAAAACAGTGAGTTCAGTACATGATGATAATGGCGATGGCGATGTCGATGGGTATGAAGATAATAGTGGTGACAACAAAATTAGTATGATCTGTTCTATGGAAATATCTAATCATAAAACCTCAGGAATCGATAACATTGTAGAAGGTGAAAATAAAGAAAATATGAAAGTTCCACAGGTAGGTAGATTGAATTATCATAATAATAATAATAATAATGATAATAATAATAATTCCCTTGAGGTTTCAGCGGCAGCACATCTCTATTACATTCTTTAATTGAATTTCAGATTTTCCTGTGGATTGATTGGACCGAAGTGCTCAGTCTCAGGTTGACATGTCGCGAGCACCTTGTGTGCAGATGCTCCGACGATGTTTGGTCATGTAACTTGAAGTCAGTTGGTTGATTGTGACTAACTGTAGAGTGCAGGATGCCTATTTCGTCCTATCTGGGACTCGCCAATTGGATGTACCTGCATTCCCCTGTGAGTGATGATGTTCTCACCAAGGTTAGTAGAACCCAGTGCGCATCCTGGATTTCACTGCTAGTCACCATTACACCAATTGACTTCAAGTTACATGAGCAAGCATCGTCGAAGCATTTGTACAAGGAGTCCGACTTGTCAACCTTAGACTTAGACCGAGCACTTCGGTCCACTCACTCGATGGGAAAATTTAAATTTAGTTATAAGTAGAATTATTAACAAAACTTACTCCTACAATTCGTTAATTTCTCGCATCCTGCCTATTATTCTCTATTGTTCCCCCTTAGTTTTTCCCGGGCTACTGAAGAAAGACTATAACATATTACGCAGGATGTTAAAGGTTGTCAGCAGGGTAAGCAACGTGCCACTTAACCAGCTTGTTAATATTCTGGTTGACAGGCACATGGACTCATGTGAAAAATGGGCCAAATCCATTTTATCTAACTCACACCACCCTCTTCACTCACAACTCTCCCCTTGCATCTCATCAGGTAAAACCAGAAGCCAATATAGAAAACTATATGCTCGCACCAGCAAGTACAAAAACTCAACCATACCCTACTTAGCTCGTGTTCTGTGTGATAAAGAAAGCATTGGGCGTGACACCTATAATTCATTAAATAGTCAGTAGTACAACTGGATCTCGTCTTTCCAACCCACATCATCAATAGGTACAACATTTTCTTTCTTTCTGTTCCTTTTCTCTCTTCTTTTTCCGTTATGTGCTGATTTGTCTCTTTCTCTCGCTTACGCCAGTTAATAAGACAGCCCCCACTTTTCTAACACCTTCAAACACTGTTTCAGCTTTACCTTTGCTACCGACATTCCAATATGTTGTTGTCATAATGAACTGAGATTTCCTCAATCTATGTAGAATTTTATTTATTGATAATGTACTAACTGGATGCAATACTGTAGTAAAAATGCTGAGAATTCCATTCTGTATCACAAGTACTGTTTTGGAATAAAGCAAATTATTATTATTATTATTATTATTATTAAAAAGAAAGTATTATTATGTACGATTAATTTATATGATACTTATTCTAAATTTTTGCAGGTTACTACTACTACTACTACTGCTGTTGAAGATATCGAAGATATCAGTATGATAAGTGAAGCCGAATCAATTAAGGTGACAGCGACACCAACGTCAACAACGTCTGAATCTCGACAAGTTCTAAAAGAAGTCTCGCTGAATCAAAAACTCGGCGACACATTTGATATGAGTGATGGTGACAGTAATGCTTTTGCTGCTGCTACTACTACTACTAATAATAATAGTAATAGTAATAATAATAATAATGTATCATTCAGTGGATCACTATATAAACACAAAGAAGCCTCTATAATGAATGTTAGTCATACTGATAACGATAATAATAATGATGATGTTGAATTAATGAAACAAAATTTACGTGAGGAAATTTCCAGCTTAAGAAATGAAGCTGATAATTTGAAGTAAGTAACTATATGTTTTGTTTCTTATCTACTCTAGTTTGGAAGGGGAAATCAATCGACGAGGCTGTGAAAATACATCGACTGAGAAGGTTTAGGACATGTGATACGTATGCCTAACCATCGCCTTCCTCGACCAACGAGCAATGTTAGCTGATATAGGGTCAGACTGGAAAAGAGCTACCGGCGGTCAAACCAAAACATGGCACCAGTCAATGAAATCTACAACAGTTAGTCTGGGCCACGTAGGTGTAGGAAGGTGTAGACTTCCTGACTAGTTGGGGTCCTTGGGACTGTAAAAACCAATGGTTGGAAACAATTGGTGACATGGCTCAAAATCGTTCTCAGTGGCGCAGATGCATCCACTCCTTGTGACTTATGATTTCCAATGAAACTGTCTTGTTCTTCGTTATCACTATTCCTTTGTCTCACACTTCTGTTTACTGTCTATATTATGCATTTCTTTTCTTGCTTTGTTTGGTGCATGGAGTGTGGCGACTTGAACTGCCACACACACATTGGTGCAAAGTTCTATGTCGAAAACAGACAGGCAGACAGTTTGGCAGATTAACTCCTGAACACATTGAGTAGCATTTTTCAGATGTTTAGTATACGATTCTTGTGCTTCTATCAAATGTAGGATGATACCACGGAAATGGACTACATTAACTCAGTCCTAGCTTAAAGATAGGCATGGAATGAAATGGTTGGTGGAGCAAGTTGACCACTTCACTCATCTGAGAAGTTGTCTTAACCCCAGTAGACTGATTGCTGACGAACTCTCAGGATGGATACAAAATGGCTCATGTGGTATTTGTCTGCCAACTTAAATCGTCTGTGGAGTAGATATGATATCCAACTGGCTATCGATCGATCGATCGAACGGTTATGGTATGTGCCACGCAGTAGTTTTGCTCTGTTTGTCTTTATATCTGTGAGATGTCGTTGTTGAAAGTAGAAGGTTGTGAAAAGATTAAGCATCTTTGACCACAGATGTTTGCGTTCTATAGTGAACAATGTGCAGGTTAGGTGCGCAGAGTATTAGGTTCAGACGGTAAGTCAATCCATGAGGTTATGAAACTACATTGATTGACATGGCTATGATACGTGATACGCATGCATAGCCATCGTCTTCCTCGTCGATCAAGTTTAACCGACATAGGATTAAGTTGGAAAAGAGTTCAAGATGGTGATGAAGTCTTCGACTGTCGGCATTAGCCACATATGAAGGTGTAAACTGCCTGGTTAGGGACCTCGGGATATTTAAAACCAATGGCTAGAGACTGTTGGTGATATGATTTGAAATCGTCCTCAATGAAGCAGATGAATTCATTCCATTTGGCCTTCCATGTCTACTAAACCGTCATCTTCTTCCATATTCCTATCCTGCTCCCTTACATTTCTGCTTGAGAGCTGTATCTGTATGGAAGACCTTGTCACCGCATGATAAGTCTTGATGCTTTCAGACCATAATAAGTCACTTTTTATTCATTACACAAGGCTTAATGGATGGATATGGGAGGACTGCAAAGAGTAAATTCATCTCTGCACAATTGAGAACGGTCATTTTTAGCGATGTCACCGGCCACCCATTATTGGTTCTTAGCACCCTACGAGGACTATAAACCACCAAACAGCCTAGATCTGCCCTATGTCATTGGCTTAAACTAAGGAAGTCGAAGACTTCATGGATTGTTCTCAGGTTTTGATTTGACCCCCCCCCTAACTGTTTCCCCAAAATTAATTATTTGTTAGCTAATATTAGCCTGTCAAGCAAGGCGATGAAGTGATTAACAGCAGGGCTTTGTAGCTCTCAGTTAGGTTGAAGAGTATTGGACTAACTAATTTGTAAACCGCTGACTGATTCGAATTCCGGCCAAGTTAAAATTTAAACACCACTAACTAACTACCAGTGGAAAGCGACTGCTTCAATAACCTTGAAGCACTAACTGAGCAAGTTAGTGAAACCTAGCAATGAATGCTGTCACTATCAATGAAATGGGCTCACCGAAGTGTTATGTTATTAAATGGGATATCTGGGAAGTTTCAGCCAAGGTTTGGGAAAGATTGAGTTACGCTTTAAGCCAAGGACAAGTTAGGGTTAGGATGACCCAATAAAGGAGATATTAGGGTTGGTTCGACTTAGATTAGAATTAGTTTAGGGATATTTTCACGTTAAGGTTGGGTTTAGGAATGATGAGGGTCGGTTAGAAGACCTACGTAATTAATTACATGCATAGAATGTGGTTAAATTACTCTGTTGATATAAGAATAGAACTTGTGCACTGTGGCGGTAGAGTATAATTCCATTCCATTTGGGAGTAAAATTCATTTTGATAAAGTCTCACACAAGGTTATGCAGTACAGTAATATTTACTGATGATCAAGTTCCGAGCACAATTTATTGCTGAGTAACACTGTGTGAGACTTCATCAAAATAAATTTTACCCACAATGGAATTTATACTGTGTTGATACTCCAACGTAAAACAGGGGAGCTATTTTTATCACATATGTGAGAGGAAGGTATCCTCTGTAGCACTTATCTACAGTTTAGATATGATAGAGAAGATTTGTAGCTCAGGTTTATGATTTCGATGTGGTTGTGTTCTCTGAGCTGGATAGTTAATTTGCGAAGCTTCGCAAATTTTCTACAGTTTGTATGCATTTTTTCTCTCATAAACAAATATGTATTCCATACACAAAAGTGCCTCATTCACGTGATTGGTGCTTTCGAGGTCATTAGGTGATTGTTGATAGTGAGTGGTGCTTAAAGTTTAACTTCGCCTAAATTCTGCCGCAAATCAGATTTTTATTTTGAACCCTTAGTGTGATCACTAACTATTTTAATTGGGTGAAATAAATATGTATCGTTTTTTCTTACGAGTTGATCACGGATTGATATCAGTTAGAGAAGCATTGAAAACCAGCGAGGGAGTACTGGATAGCCAGCTGTTTCATCCTAGTTTTTGGGAATTATCGGCAGTACGCACCCACCTCACAGGAGAGGTCCGAACCCAGGACCTTCAGGTTACAAGGCAAGCTAGCTCGTATACCATTCAGTCACACTGGTTCTCTAATAACTGATATCAATCCGTGATCAACTCGTAGGGAGCAAAACTAACCCTTACAAACCAAACTATAGAAAATCTCTCTTTTTTTTTCACCAAATTTTCTCACCTTACCTTATTCTTTCAGTCATTATAAGATTATTCTCTCTTGGCTTGTTTCTCTTTTTTTTTTGGTAGATCTATAATGGATGAGTATAAATCAGCCGTCATAAAAGCTGAAGAAAAATTATCTGAAACGCAAGTTGAGGATGCAACAAAGTTGATACATCTATTCCTAGATGGACATGAAACCTCTAATCAGGCAGAACGTATGCTATCAGTGCATAACGATATGAGAACACGTGTTGAACGTGTGCAAGATGCTGTAAAATTATCAGAAAAGGTTAGTTAGTTAGTTAGTCAGTTAGTTAGTACACTGAATGACTTGGTTTTATCACAAGTGTTGGTTTACAGGGATTTGAATGATTGGTTTTTGAGGATTTCATCATGTGAACTGACATCAATTAGAGGACCATTGTAAAACCAGCCGGGGGGGGGTGGGTGGGAATACTGAAACTCTTCATCAGTACGCGCCTGAGGTTTGAACCCAGAACTTTCTGGTTACAAGGCGAGCTCGTAGACACCAATGGTTCACGAATTCACGAACTTCTGCAACGAATGTCATCGCTGGCGAGTATTTGTCTTCACACCCGACTTGCTGTGTTGTACTCCACTGGTCACGATTTCTCACTGGAAGTTTCCAGGATTTCCAATGATCCTCTTCTTCTAACCGATATCAGTTCATGATGAAACCGTGATACTGAATTTATGTTTCTGTCTGTCTATCATATATGTATGTATGTGTGTTCTTTGTGATTGAATTTTAAACACTTTTCATCATACTGTTGTTAAAGGCTTATATATTCTACTAGAGTAACTACAGAAGACAAGGGCCAGGCAACAGATCGTTTACTGAGAAAATCAACAGATATTTATCGATTTTTATATACAGTATTATTCGATATTATTAACAGAAAAGCAACGTCTTCTGATTGGTTGTTTTCTTGCTGAAGGTTATTCATCTCTTAGGCGAATCGTATCACGTCGAATCTATGTGTAGTTTTGTTATAAACAGTTTGAAAGTTTATGTGTTTGCATCCAGTGGTGACACCATTTAATCGAATTGGAATCCGGTTGCAGAAATCCTAAGAAATCCCCAATTATAAGAAATCCTCCAGTTTCAAAACAGTGGCTTCTGTGACTGACATACACACTATAACCGTTATTGTCAGCACATCTTCCACTTGATCAAGATAAGTGGAGAGAGATAGTCAACCAATGCTGCAGTGATCACTTTGAACATAACATTACTGTCCTAACGACTAATCAATACTCTGTGAGATGGTGTGTCTGTGGTATGATGCAACTTAGTGACTCGAGACGCATTCAAGGGCCAGGCAACAGATCGTTTATTGAGAAAATCAACAGATATTTATAGATTTTTATATACATTATTATTAGCGTTATTATTATCAGAGAACAGCGTCTTCTCATTGGTTGTTTTCTTGCTGAGGGTTATTCTGTCATCTCTTGTTACCGTTTCTTAGACAGTCGGTTGATATATCTGCTAGTCGTATCCGCCCACGTTAAGCCTGCCTCGATTGGTTGTTGAGTTAGTCTTTGTTCTTATTTTTTCTCATGACCCAGATCTAGGAAGTAAAAATTGATGTAAATTGATGTCTACCAATTTTGTCTAGCAGACAGCTCTCACCACACCAGTATAAGTTGCAGTTATTACCTACTGCTACTCCATGTTTAAATGCCTCCCTTATTATTAGCTTAAGCTCTTGCCCCTTCGACTTACATACCTATTGATTCCTGGGTGATAAAATTCCTTATTCTGCCTATTTTCGACCTGGGCAAAATGGGTAACAGTATATTACCTATCCTCGCACAATATGTATGGCGCTCTCATAACCTAAGGAAATGCAGATGAATTGAACTTGCATAGGTCTGTAAACTTTTGTAATCTTTGTAATCAAAGATTAAGTACTCCAATTGACGAGAAACAGAATCATCCGATTCAACAATCATGATGAATGTGATTAGAAAGGCACTAAGGAGAAGACATATTCGGGGTTCGATCCCTGGTCGACTCACTTCTTCACCTCACTAAGCCAGTCATACGACTGGTGATGAGGGAAGGTTGGGTATGAGGCTAGGAATCCCATCCGGTTAAGATAAACACCACTGCTAGCGAAACTTCTAGCCTGTAGCTTGAAGCCCTATATTCCGCTAGGAATGTAGATGAATTAGAAAAGCAAGAAAACTATGTAAACGACGAAGAAAATTTTCTTTTCGACGATTCGTTTTCATAAGCTGTACAATCATAATTATATTTAATTAGGAATTCATAGGCAACTTGAAAATCCTCATTGAGTCATATCAAAGAAAAAGCGTTCAGCGAAGAATTACTCTTTTTGACGAAATCATACTCGAACTGTACAATCTCATATATGTATAGTAAATTGTCTTAGCAACAAAAGGAATATTTCCAAAGATATGTCGCATGAGAATAGTATTTTTGATACAGGTATGGAATTTTCAGCATGTGATATCGGTAGCCCAAATTTTTCAGGCCGATCGTAGATATCAGGTGTGTGTCGGCAGGGGATCGAAACCCTGGACCATGTGCATGGTCAGTGAGAGTTCTAACCACTGTGCCACCGACGCATATATATATATATAATCTTTAAGAACCATGTCCCATGAGGAAATTTAGGCTGGATAGTGTTCCCACGCGTTTTTTTTCACAAGTGGACGCATGGTGCGACCAATGTACTCAGCTCCACACAAGCAAGTGAACGTGTATATGCATGGTAAAGTGGCCCAATGTGACAGCTTGTCTTTCACGTGCTGGGTGAGTCGTTTCTTGTAAGAGAAATGTTATTTGTAGCCTGGCGGTGAATCTCTAACTGATGTCAACTCATGATGAAATCCTCCAGACAACATTTTGTTTTGTCCTTTGGTCTAAGTAGAACAGCTACATTGGGAATCACAGGATAACTTAAAAATTCGCATTGACTCATACACAAAAAAGGAGACGTTCAATGAAGAGATGTACTCTTTTTTGGGCGATATCATTCTCAAGCTGTACAACTGCATATATATATTGTCAATTTTGTTATCAACGTAAGAAATGTTTCCAAAAATGTGTCATAGGAATTGTAAATATTTTAGATCACAAATTGCATCATGTAGAAAGTGTTAATCAGATTGAAACTAAGATCGAATTAAGTAGGGAAATTGAATGACATAATGAGTAGAATTCAACTAAAATTTGAAGCAGAGTCTAGTTAACAACACAGAGTGGTAATAATGGGGAGAGATTTTAATAGGGGGTAAGGGAAGAAAATGATACAATTAAGAAATAAAAAGTACAAAAAATTACCTATCCAGTCTTAAGATAGGTCAGGTCCATTGTAGATTTTTTTACGTCTGAACAGAGTTCAGGATTTCAATTATATGAATCTCCATTGCTTCGACAGTTACCATTGTTGCTGACTTGGCTCTCGTTCAATCAATTTTAATGGAATTCTACACAACCACGTCAATTATATTACGACACTCAATTTACTTAATCCTATTGAAGTTTCTGTTGGATTAGCGTTTGTTTTGTACATTATGTTATTTAAAATGTTATTTAAAATTTACAATTCTAATGACACACATCTTTGGAGATATTCCTTTTGTTGCTCAGATAATTTATCTCATTTATACGCGACTGTACAGCTCGAGAATGATGATATCGCCGAAAAGAATTCATCAGACAAATCAGATAGTGATAAAATTTGTCCTCGACAAAATATATTACAAGATGTAAGGGTGTTAATCTATAAGGGATGACTAATTGAAAGTTAGAAAAGAAGTCAGAAGTTGACGTGACATAATAAGTGTGATGTAATGATTGATGAATATGATTGTGTAGAATGGGCAGAAACTAGCGGAAAAACGATAAAGTGATTTTTATATAAGATCTGTATGGAAATGCAATGTTATTCATAAACAATAATATAGTGATAATAAAATAAGGATAATGAGAATAATGCTAATAATAATAATAATAAACTTACATAATAAAATTAGGCAGTTACTCTACCCATGGTAATCAATGTATGTCGTACTTCAGGTCCTGAATGCTTCACAGTACTACACAGAGTTTCTCAATGTCATACGAAAGCGTTTCGAATACGCCATCTATAGATAGTTGAATAATTGGCTTATGAACCATCGTGGAACCAGCTAAAAAGAAAAAGACCAGAGCTTAGCCTTATGTTCCATCTTGGACCGATATTATTTAACTCATATATATATTTTATCCCCTTACGTTCCCAGTGGAACATCGGGTGACTTCAAACTAGAGCTTTGAAGTTTCGGTAGCAGTTGTTGCATTTTTACAGGGTGGAGTTTGCTAGCCGTATATTCACACTTCCCTCTCTACCGGCCTTGCTACTGCCTTAGTGAAGTTTGAGAGTGAGCTGATTGGCGAACGTTCTACCACTGAACCACCGACGCACTGAACTGAATGAAGTTGTAATAATAATAATTGCCTGGTAGGTGAAAAGTCCCTTCTGCCTGTATAAGTTCTAACTACCATTTTTGCCTAAAAAGACCTTAGTAAATCTAATATTCCGGTTTTGTTCGTATTTGTCACTTTCACTTGATGTAACTGGACTGAATTGATCAGCCTCAATTAGGTAAACGACCTCCTTGAATGGCTTTCTCGAGCTTATTCACAAGCTTGTAGTCCATTGACTCTGTAGGTAGCGCTTCATCGTTTGTAAGGACAGGTATTGGGTTTGAATCTAGCTGGAAGCACCAAAACTCCTTGGGCGGGACACACATGTCTCTAGCTGGTGATGAATCTCAAACAGGACGAAGTGCGCCTGCCACATTTCATTGCTAGCCACCATCAAATTAGTAACTGTAATAGTTCTTTCAAGTTTAACCATGAAATGGCTGACATCACTTAGAGAACCATTAAAAACCACCAAGGATAGTACATGACAGTTGTTTCATTCTTGTTTGCGACTATTCAGAAGTACACATCAATAACCGGATGAGAGATTGAACCCTGAACCTTCAAGTTACAAGATGAGGTCGTTGATCACTAAGCTTGATCACCACTGGAACGAAATCCACTGGTCTATGGTTTCATAGCTTCTACCAATTGGCGCGATATCTATAGATTGATTGACCGTCAATCAATGTCGTCAGCGAGTATCTGTCCTCACTCACATCCAACTATGGCTTGACCTCATCATGTAGTTAGTTACACTTCTGAGCTTTAGATTTATTTTCTGTCTGTTGATTGGTTGATTTTTAGATGAAACAACTTTCCAGTACAGTACTCCTTGTTTGTTTTCAGTACTTCTCTAATTGATGTCAATCAGTTCGTTATTGATTTCGAAATTTATTAACAGTTTCTCTTGTTTGTTTGTTTTTTCTCATATACTTTTAGAAACAAGAATCCCTTAAAAAAACTCTTCATCGATTGACTTCAGATTATTCAGCTGTACAAACCAAAATCAATAATTTCACTACTGTCTACTCAAAACAATTAAATGATGCCCTTATTGTAAATGATCGTCAAAAGGCCGAATATCAAAGAAAATTGGATAAGCTACAGTGTGAACGTCGTCAAGCTGAAATGCGTATTCTATCGCTCACTCAAGAAGTTAAACAAAAGGTACATTCATCAAGCTTTAAATAACATGATGGTTGTGTTTGTGTGTTTGCTTTATCCTTTCTCTCGATGGAGGAGTCCGGGGGGAATTATTGTCCAATCTATAGCGGGTTACATCTCAGCAAGTACGCCATTATATTTCATTGGAGACATATTAATATATGTGTAAAACTTGGGCATTGTGGTAGTAAGTAATTCCATATAAGTTTGTTTATTAGATATATCACACACAGTGTGAAACAGTATTAGTTACTGGATGACAAAGTTTCGAACAAAATTTATTGCGGTTCATAATCATTTCATCAATTATAATCATACGACTTCGAAACTTGAGTTTTATAGTTTTCTTTATTCCTACACCTATTCGTCGTAGGAGTAGTAGAATTTTCCAGATGTCCGGGTGGGTGGACACGTATTTCCAGTTGATTCGAAAAAAACAAAGCTTCCGTTATCAATCCCTCCCTCCACCCTGTTGTTATATTATATCTTAAAACTGTCATTTTATCCCTTCCCAACCTATGGTATGGTTGGTTGTGTGTAATTGTATGTAGTGAGTGTTATAGCTGAACTATTCTCTAGATTTCTTATCTTATTCGGGTCAACTAATCTAGATTTTGCTAGGTTTTTATGTTTTGCTAATCTGTCATAGGGTGGAGGGAGAGATCGATAACGGAAGCTGTGTTTATCGAATCAACTGCAAACATGTGTAATAGGAATGATTCAACACCCGTCCCAGATATCTAAAAAATTCTACTTCGCCAATGACGACAAATAGGAGAGAACGAAGTAAACTATGAAACTCAAGTTTCAAAGTCGTGTGATTATAATTGATGATATGATTATGAACAGTGATGAATTGTATTCGAAACGTCATCCAGTAAATAATACTGTTTCTTCACTGTGTGATACATCTAATAAACGAATTAATATTTCAATAGAGACATTGTCCTATTGGACTAAAGGTTAAAAAGATTTTTCCCCTGGCCTAGTGAGCTACGATAACCACCTGTTGTGCAGAGCTGAGTCGTACTGATGAAGAGTCCCAAACTAGGACGAAACAGCCACATCGAGTAATAGTAGTAGTAGTACGCCGTGCTTATTTTCAATGGTTTTCTTTCTAACTGATGTATCAGTTTTCGATCCAACTTGAAATCAGTGAATCACCGATAAGCTGTGACCACTGGGTTCTATTTGGAAACCTCAGTGGGCGCCTATTGTTGAGAAGTCCCAAACTAGGATGAAACAGCTAGCTGTCCAATACTCCCGGCTGGTTTTCCAATGGTCCTCTAACTGATGTCAGTTCATGATGAAATCCTGAAACTAATCAAATCCCTGCAAACTAAAACTTGAGCATTAGTGTTCATCCAAAATAACGTCGAATCATCAAGGTCAGTAGATGATAGTTCCATAGCATCTGTAATTGACAAGATGCATAAATCAGGAAAAATGAAACGTTATTGATGAATTTATAGATTCCACAGAAGATCAGGTTAACAATATTGGCAGTATTATTATCATAGTTACTCCCTTGGGTTCCGAATGGAACATAGGGCTTCAACAACACATCTCCACTTTGTTCCAATTTTCTGTTATCCTCTTTAGCTGCGTTCAAGGTTGCCCATAATCGCTGATTTCCTCCATGTCAACCTCTGTGTGACGAATCATTCGTCGCTCCCCACTGAGATTCCACTCGAACAATGGCCTGCATTTTGCGTGACGTCATTCGACGGTCTCCTCAACACTTTGCCCGATCGATTCATCTCCATCTTCTCCTACATACTGGTTGTTGGGCGATCGGCTGTTTGTTGGTTTGTTGCCAGCCAGAGTTTCTTGTTGCTAAATCTCTCTGGCTTGTTGGCTGACTAGGCATTTGATCTTCAGTATGGAGCCAGTCAGCGAAGGTGGCAACTGTTGATAAAACTCTGTAGTGGCCTGTTGGAAATCCTTTTCATGACTTGTGCGCAGCGCAAGTTTCTCACCCGTATAGATTTAGTGGTTGTACGTGTTTCTTTTTATTTATTTATTTTTTTAATTTTGATTTACAGCTTGATTCCACACCGTATTTTCAGTGTGGAATTTTCAGCATGGATATCGGTAGCCCAGATTCAGGCCGACCATAGATATCGGGTGTGCGCCGGCAGGGGATCGAACCCCGGACCATGTGCATGGTCGGCGAGAGTCCTAACCACTGTGCCACCGACGCACACACACAGAATTAACATGACGAGTAAATAACGCGATATACGTTACACAAAATAGAGATGGCTGTTGTTGTCTAAGTGGTTGTCCAGTGAATAAAACTGTGGTATTTGACAGACGACAGGTACTGGATTCATTGTCTCAATGGAAGCATCACCCATTCACTTGGGATTTCAAGTACATCCAGATGAAGAGTTCCAAATAGAACAAAGTCCTCACTGTGGATTCTACTGCTTTTCTTAATTGAATAAAATTGTTAATGTTTATACACGGAGCTAAGATGTGAAGCATAGTCATCATTATAGAGTTACTTAGAGCTATGAGCTATGCATACGAGGATTCCCATATTAAACCTTCACTTGATCGATAGTTGAGTGCTTAGGTCAATCAGTCACATCTCCAGGATGATCTGCCTTTGATTTAATTCTTCTTGTCTGACGAGTAGTAAGTAATTCACAAATTATAATTATTACCTTCAATTCCTAGAGGAACATAGGGCTTCAGCCACGCGTCTCCATTGCGTTCGGTGCTCTGCTAGAGTCTTCACCTGGCTCCATGTCTGCCCACACGTTTTCATCTCCTCTTCACATGACCTCCTCCAAGTCAACCTTGCACTGATGACCAACTCGCCGCTTCCCTTTTCGGGTTCCACTCGACCAATGGCTTGTCTAGTGATGTCACTTGATGGTTTCCTCAGAGCATGGCCAGCCAATCCATCTCCATTTCTTCCTGCCTATTTGTTTCACAATCGGTTCCTGCTGGGTTGGTCCTCTCCCAGAGATCTTTGTTGCTGATCTTTTGTGTCCGGCCATCTGATCTTGAGTAGTATTGAGCGAAGACAACTGTTAATGAAGGTCTGTAGTTTGTTTGAGGTGCTCTTTATGACGCGAAGTGCAAGTCTCTGCTCCGTATAGTAGCACTGACTGACTTCACATTGGAGTTGAAAATCCGGATCTTATTTTTGACGCTGAATGCTGTTGACTTCCTCACAGACTTGAAAGTAATGAAAACTTGTCTTGCTTTCCCGACAGCGCTGTTGATATCCTCATCAGTTCCGTCCGCCTGTAGTTGAAACGATGCTTCTCAGGTAGATAGGTAAAGGAGGTTGTTTCTTTCAGGCTCCTCCCATTTATGCTGATGGTTGTCTGTTGTTGTTGTTGGTGGTGGTGTTGCCCAAGAATCTTCAGCACCTACTTCTGTTTTCTCCATGTCCACCTGAAGTCCTATCTTTGATGCTTCTTCTGCCAACTTGTTACTTTTCACTTGTATATCTTCCAGTTTGTGGGAAATCAGACATATATCATCGGCGAAGTTCAGATCCTCCAAGGTTTTTCGTGAGGATCCATTTTATGCCTGTTTCCCCACTGCCCGCCAGTGTCTGTCGCATTATCCAATCTACCGCAATCAGGAAAATGATTGGCGATAGTAGGCAGCCAGCTTGTCTTACTCCTGTCCTCACTTCGAAGGATTCCGTAAGTTTCCCGTTGTGGATTACTTGGTATGCAGCATTGTCGTACAAATGCGTATATATACATATATATATATATATATGGACAGTTTCAAAAATATTGATTTGTCTTTGAAATGTTTCATGTTTTTCTCTTCTTCTTTTTATCTCTCTCTCCTTGATTATAATGACCATAGGATATGCTCAATGATGAATTGAAGTCTATCAGAGATCGAATCCTATCATCACCTGTTCATTAGTTAGAAAAAAAGGAAAGGAAAAAAGAAAAAATATATACCCAGAAATTATCACCAACAATGGATGAAATTTTGAAGAGAAAGCCATTTTTCTATTCCTCCTCCCCGGTTTTTGAATCTCTCAGCGTTTTATGTTGTGCTACACACTACACATTACTGTTGCATTTTATTGTGTGCCTTATTTTATATTATTATTATTATTACTATTGTTATTATTTTGTATGAATATTACAGAATACTGACAGATTTTTATCGTTGAAAGGATTCTGACTGTTATTGCATTTATGTGTAACTGATAAAAATAAGATTTTGTCTATTTTCCTAAGAAGGTTTCCTGTTTTTGTTTTATTTGTTTTACTCTAATTACTTAGAATTTATATTGTTTTTTCGAATTGATTAACTGACCTGACCTGTCGGAGATGCGTATTCGTTGGACCACTTAGCCAGTCAGTTTCTTATGAACACACAGCCTCGGGTTTTCGAGATTTATGGCGGCGAGGGCTTCTGGAGTACAAAGTAGTCGAAAACACATTATCTTCGGTAGATTTTTGTAAATAAGTGTGAGTGGTAAGTCAGTTGAGACGGTGTGACAGGTGCTGACGAGGTGTTCAGTTATAACGCTCTTGATTCAACCAGTACCTCCTCTTTACAACCATGCTGAGTAATGTTCCCTCACACGTTTTGAAAGGACCCGCATAGGAACGACCTATGTACCTAGTTCTACACGAGCCGGTGGTCATATGCTGAAGTCTGTCATTCACATTCCCTTGAATCAGTGGGCGGTTGGAGAATGTCACTCTCGAAGTCGCTGTAGGAAAGGTCTTATGTTGTCTTTCTAATTGTTTGGCTGGTTGACTGGTTTTGTTGGTTGACTGACTAATTCTATCGGGGGTGCGTAGTCGTTTGACCACTTAGGAGACCATTTCCAGCTGACTCAACGATTGACCATAATTTTCGGACGTCCAACTCGTCACTCGTTTGCTTCCTATTCAGGTTTCACTATACTAGGGTCTCGCATGTGTGATATCCACATGTGTTCAACCCATCTCCGTTTCTCGGTTGGTGGCGGTTCTTTCCTAGAGTTCTTTGATAATAGTTCCTTCTGACCGGCTATCTTGATTTTCATTATTATGCAGCCAACGAAGTGGACAGTTATTGTTGATGATAAGAGTTTGCAGGTTGTTGGGAGTGATTTCGTTGACGAGCAGCAAATCAAAGTCTGTGTGAACCACCAGTAATATAGAAGCGCTGATTGCCTTGACACATTAATCTTGAAAATCTGAATCTTGTTATTTATGTAGGAGTGCAACTGATTTCAGAAGACAGAAGGAAAAGAACAAGAAGTTCAGCAGTGATGTGTCTACCTTTTCGGCGATTTCTATTCTCAAAAGCACCTTTACAATTGCATTTGTATACATAAGTTTACATAGATACAATTATTATTTATTTAATTCCATATAGTAGTAACGAAGGTGATTAAGAGTCATAATAATTTTCAATTTGACATGAAAGTTTGAAGGTGTGAGTGAATATAGATTACAAGGGTCTTAGAGACAAGATTACATAGGATTTCAAAGTAGTTTTTTAGATATTACAGGTGTGAATGCAACGAGCATGAGAACAGGTTGAAAGAATAATATTTAAAAAAAAAAGGGTGGGAATGAAGGGGATGAAAAAACGCGACCTAAGGAGATAAACCGAACTAGATCCATGGTAAATGTTGGGGTTGAACCAGTTTCTTATGAACACACAGTTTCGGTTTTTCGAGACATATGACGAGGGCTTCTGGAGTATTCGAAAACACGCTAAGTTTGGTAGATTTTTCTAAATGACTGTAAGTGATAAGTTAGTTGAGACAGTGTGACAGGTGCTGACGAGGTGTTCAATTATAACGCTCTTGGTTCAACCCGTAGACCTCGTTAAGCCGGTAATAAGACCGGTAGAGAGGCAAAGGTTAGGCGTGAGGCCAGCTCAATCCTAGTCCGTAAAAGTGAACACCACTGCTTCCGAAATTTCAGAGCTCAAGCTTGAAGCGGCTAAGTTAAACTTTAAGCACCGCTAACTACCAGTGGAGTGCAACCTCACCAATGACCATGAAACGCAACTTGGCGAAACCTGGCAAATATTGTTGTCATCATCAATAAAATATCCTCATCGAAGTGTTATGATATTAAATGGGATATCTGGGAAGTGTGAGGTTTGGTTTGGGAAAGATTGAATTACTCTTTAAGCCAAGGACAAGTTAGGGTTAGGATGACCCAATAAAGGAGATATTATGGTTGGTTCGAGTTACATTGGGATTAGTTGAGGGATACCTTCACTTTATAGTCAGGTTTAGAAAAGATAAGCGTTGGTTATTGTTAATGTTAGAAGACCTAGGTAATTAATTACATGCATAGAACGTGGTTAAATTACTCTGCTGATATAGGAATAGTAGAACTTGTGCACCGTGGCGGTAGAGTATAATTCCATTCCATTTGGGGGTAAAATTCATTTTGATAAAGTCTCACAGTGTTATACAGTGCAGTAATATTTACTGATGACCACGTTTCGAGCAAAGATTTATTGCTGAGTAAATATTACTGTATAATAATAGTAATAATAATAATGACTTACTTTATTCCAAAAACAGTACTTTTGATACAGAATGGAATTTTCAGAATTAATCACAATATTGCATCTAATTTCCTCAAATTATAAATAACAATAATCACACAGAAAATTTTTCTACATTTACAATAGGGGTAATGTCAAAAACATGCAGCATATAAAATGGAAATAATAATAATGATAGCAGCTAAGGTAATAATAATAATAATACAAGTGAAAATTGCCGTGGGCTTGTTTCACACAGTATTATCGATGCGGTATACAAATCCTAGCATGTTTAAAAATATTGAATATAATGTTCTCTTTACACGATATGGTGAGAGGAAAAACAAAGATTACAGCAGTCATAGAGATAAGTTGGTGTTTGCAATTATGAAAGTAAAACAAAGAAGCAACAGGACCATAAATATAATAGAAATAATAGATGTAAAACTTGAAGGTTTATAAGGATGTATGGAGGAGATTGTTTATTTACTAGATGAAAAAAGGTTAGTCAATTCTTACCTGACGCTATTTTCATCACATAAAATACGTGCCAAGTATGGTATCATAGAATTTTTATACTTAGACGTGCGAGCATACAGTTTTCTGAAGTTACTTCTTGTTCTACCCGAGGAGATGCAAGGTGAAAGCTGAGGGTGAAGTGGATGTTCCAAGTCAGACATAATCCCTTTAACAAATTTACTACACGAAGTCAAGTGCCTATCGACAACGACGTTAACTATGTGGTCCACTGGGACACCACTCACCCAACTGACAGTCTTCAGGATTCTATGAATTGTGACATAGTCCTTTTTAAGCAAACCAGGAAAGAATAAGGGTGAACAATAAAGAAGAATAGGTAGGATGCAAGAGTTTATGAACTGTAAGAGGAGGGGTTGAGTTATTCCCCAGTGCCTTAACTCCTTAATGTAAAATGTCAGGCGGAATATTTTACTGGAGATCGCTGAGACATGGGAAGACCAGGAGAGATCAGAAGAGAGAATAAGTCCAAGATACTTAATTTCTGATTTAATTCCTATATCATTGTCATCAATCTTACAACTATCATGAGAATCGACAGCTTCTTTTAACTGTCGTTTATATCTTAAGCTGAAATTAACAGTTTGACATTTAGAAGGATTCAGTTTAAGACCGTTAGACTCAGACCACTTACTGACTCCCGACAGAAAGCTATTTATTTTGGTACAGTCTAGCTGAGAGTTAACAGCCATTGAAACAGTTAAATCATCAGCGTACTTCACAAAGTTTATTTCATCAGACTGAGGCAAGTCATGTAAGAAGAAAGAAAAAAGAAAAGGAGAAAGGACAGCGCCTTGAGGGACACCGGTTTCAGTAGGCAATGAAGTGGAAGACTTCCCTTTATCCGCGATGTACTGCTGTCTTTCTAAAAAGTAGCAATGTAACACTGTGTGAGACTTTATCAAAATAAATTTTACCCACAATGGAATTCATACTCAGTTGATACTACAACCTATAACAGGAGAGCTATTTTTATCACATATGTGTAATGGAGATATCCTCTGTAACACTTTTCTGCAGTTTTTATGCAGTTTTTTCTCATAAATAAATATGTATTACATAGACAAAAGTGCCTTCTTCACGTGTGTTCGAGATCATTTGGTGATTGAAAGTAGTTAGTGGTGCTTAAAGTTTAACTTTGTCCCTGAGGCCCCGTGTTCTGTCTGTAGGTTTTCAACATTGAACTTTGCACCGATGCGCTGCAGTTCAAGTCGCCACACTCCCCACATGTAGCACACAAAGCAGGAGAAGAAAGTAGAAGAAATGCATAATATAAACAGTAAACAGAGGTGTCAGACAAAAGAATAGTAATAACGAAGAACAAAACAGTTTCATTGGAAATCATAAGTCACAAGGAGTGGATGCATCTGCGCTAGCTATTGACAACGACGATTTTGAGTCATGTCACCAATTGTTTCCAGCCTTCATTGGTTTTTACAGTCCCGAGGACCCCAAGCAGTCAGGAAGTCTACACCTTCCTACATGGCCTAGACTAACTGTTGTAGATTTCATTGACTGGTGCCATGTTTTGGTTTGACCGCCGCTAGCTCTTTTCCAGCCTGACCCTATATCAACCTATCTTGGTTGGTGTTTCTTTCCTGGAGTTCTTTTATACTAATCCTTTCTATCCGGTTATTTCGATTTTCATTATGCAACCAATTACTGATGATAAAAGCTTGCAGCTTGGTGGGAGTGATTTTGTTGACGAGAGAATTAAATCTGTGTGAACCTCCATAGAAGCACTGATTGCCTTCACATTAATCTTGAAAATCCGAACCTTTTTATTCATGTAGAGTGAAACATATTTCCATACTGATTTCAGAGTAGTGAAGGTCGTCTGTTTGCTTTTTCAGTCCTGGTTGGCTTTAACATCCTCATCCGGGCCGCCTTTATTTGAAATGCCGGTACCTGTCTAGATATGTCAAAAAGTGGTGACTTCATTTAACTTTATACCATTGATGATGATGTTTAGTCTTTGTTAATGTTGGTTAGGTACCTTCATCATCTCTGTCTTCTCGATATTCACCTGAAATCCAATTTTCGTTCGTAGCCTCCTCTGTCAAATTGTTGGTTTTCTTCGGTATAGATCTTCAAGTTTATGTGACATTAGACGTATAGCATTCGCGAAGTCCAGTTTCTCCAGCGTATTCCTGACTCCACGACCCCAACAGTCTGACGTATAATCCAGTCCACCAGAATTAAGAATATCATTGGTGATAATAGGCAGGTAGCTTTGTCTTACTCCTGTATGCACTTCGAACGCCTCACTGAATTTTCTGTTGTGGATTACCTGATACGTGCCATTGTCATATAGCCAGCTGTTGAATGAGATAGATAAAGTCTTGGGCACTGCATGCCGTAGTGTCGAAGTAGTTTCCAAATTACTTCTCGTACAATGCTCTTTGGTTAAGAACTTTCTAGAGTCGATAAAATTGAGGTAGAGGTTCGCCTTTCTTGAATCCAGGTTGTTTTTTAGGGCGGAGTTTTGCACCCGGAACATCTTTTATTCGACAATACAATAAAAGAAGACGTAGTTAGTTTATCTGAAACGTGTAATGTGCGTATTTGCTCAACACATTTTTTGGACTTTCTGATCAAACACTCTTGTACTTGTCATACACAGTTATATAGAGGGCATGAATCACAATAATACAGGTCAGATTGTGTACAGGTCAAAGTTCTACGGCAGACCCAAAAGACACAAGCCCATAATCCCATTAAGGCCAATTGTATCGCTCCCAGGAACTCCAACATATAACTTATCCAAAGAATTATACAGAAAACTGAAACACCTAACGGAATCTTGTGATCACTCCATCAACTCTGCTATCCAATTCCTACAGAAAATCAAAGGCATCCAAATAGATGAAGAAGAAATAATGATATCCTTTGACGTCACAGCATTATATACCTCAATCGGACAACAACTAGCAAAAGAGACCATGGAACAATTAATTACTCAGCAACGACGAACACCTCCCACAACAATCAAAAATACAACACACAAGCTGGATGGAATGCATAAACCTGTGCCTAACAATGTACTTCCAATTCAACGGCCAAATATATGAACAAGTCGAAGGAACACCCATGGTATCGCCGTTATCAGGTTTGATTGCAGAAGCAGTGATACAAAGGCTCGAAAACATAATCCTACCAAAGATCAAACCCAAGATTTGGATACGTTTTGTGGACGACACATTTGTAATAATCAAAAGAAACGAGTTAGATAAAACTCACAACTTAATAAACAACGTCTTCAACGACATCAAATTCACAAGAGAAGAGGAATCCGAGAACAAAATCCCGTTTTTCGACGTCTTAGTCAAGCGAACAACCATAGGGAAGTTGGAAGCTTAAGTTTATAGAAAATCAACCCACACAGACGGAATACTCAGTTACAACAGCAACAACCGATTAACACACAAAAGGAATTGTATACAAACACTATTCAAGAGGGACAGCCAGCCAAGACTCATTGCAGCACCTCCACCTTAAGGAAAATTGAAGAAAGATATCTCATGGACGTCTTCCAAAAGAATGGATATCCACGGAATTGCATCAAAAGACATCTACCCCCAAGCCAACCTATCAAACCAAAAAGACCCTAAGCTAAGCACAAAGAAAGTCACCCTGTCATATATAAAGGGCATCTCAGAAATAACTGCAACACGCTTCAAACCTTGAGGAATTGACGTCGAACACAAACCAACAAAATCACTTCACTCAGCTCTATGTCAACCAAAAGACTCAACAGCGAAAGAAGATAAAACCAACATCATCTACAAAATGAATTGTAACAACTGCGAAAAACACTACATTGGCCAAAGTGGACGTCCCCTTCGTCTTCGTATCCACGAACATAAGCTAGCCGTCAAAAGACATAACATCCACTCTCTCATATCACTACATACAGACAACCACGGGCATCAATTCGACTGGGACAACGTTCAAATATTAGACAGAGGAAACAACAAGAATGCTAGAGAATTTTTAGAAGGCTACCTGATATTCCAGTGAATCGTCAATCAATAGACACATCGAGATTGACAAAATTTATCAACCGATAAGAAAGAAACCTCACACACAAAGGGTCAAAGTTCAAGCCAAAAACATAATCAGTTCCAATACAAGTAGCCTAGAGGGTGTGAAAACACAAAAACAATCAATTACGTCCAAGGTTACCGGGAGAGATGACGAATAAACTCGTGGAGAAATCTAAAAGCTCAGTATAACAAATTGGAATATGCGCTGAAGATGTTGCCTAGTAGGGGGCGGTGAAAGCTTCACAAATTAACTATCCAGCTCAGAGAACACAACCAAATCAAAATCATCCACCTGAGCTACAAATCTTCTCCATCATATCAAAAAAAGGTCAAGGTCACAAGTAGTGGGTAGGGAGATGACACAATGTTGTGGATAAGAAAAAAGGGAAAAAACAAAGAAGGGGTTGAAAAAATTATGAAGTAAATTGAACCTTGGTTCTAAATTGGATTACCAAGGCAGGTCTAAAGTAATAACAAATAACTTTTGTACATATAAGACAGGTGTATGTCTTTTTATGTCCAAGGCTGCAACGAATTTAAGTATGTGACCCAACCTTTTTTTCTGCATGGGTTTAAAGACATTATTGAAATCAACCTTATGAGCCTTCTCCATGATGTGCTTCGGTATAGACGATGCTGGAGACATCTATTTCCGGGATGAATTGTATCGCGATTTTATTTGTTGTTGCAGCTGGAACAGCTTCCGCCTGTTGCCAGATGCAACAGCTGACTCCATCCCACACGCACGTTCTGACCACCAGGCTTCGCGGTCCTTAAGTAAACACTGTCTAATCTTGTGCGTAAGCGCCTTTCACTTATTGTTGTATTCGCTGCCAGCCGGAATGGGGCGGCGTTCATCCAAGAGTTGCAGGGAACTCGCACAAACCCAGTGGTTTTTAGTGGAGCATTCTTCCAAGCCGCAAGCAGCTACACTCACCACTTGCATGACGTCTTGCAGATGAAGCTAATGTCACCTATACAACTTGGGGGGGATGCCAGCAAGCACTGATTGTAATTCATTCTGATATTTCAAAGAAGTAGCGGGTGCTATTAGTGTGCTCACATCAACGTTTAGATGACGCCGTTTATGAACCACACCAAATCGCAAGACGAACCTGGCACACACTAATGCATGATCGGAGTCCAGGCATGTGCTCCAGAAGGAGCGGCGGTCTTGTATGCATCCTCACCACCGGAAACTGACAGCGATATGATCACTTTGAGTCCAAGCTTGGTTCACAGAGGGAGGACGCCAGGTAGCGCTACAGAGATGACTGTGTCAGAAGGTGGTGCTGGCTAGAAATAGGTTGTGACCTGCGCAGAGCTTCAGAAGACGGCCCCCATTATCTGACCTGCAACCATGTAAGCCCCACCCACTGATCACCTAGACGATTCTCCTCTAAGCTTAGAAGCCCAACCTGTGCATTCAAGTCCCCAGCCAGCACTTCGATGTCCCTCCGACGCGACTATTTCAAGAGATCACTTAGTTGATAGCAGAACTCATCCTTAATTACATCCGGGCTGCAATCCGTCGGTGCATAGGCAGAGACAACAAAGAGGAACCGCCTGGCTGGCCTATCACTTCTTACTTTCATACAGACTTCTAGACTCTCAGATCATAAGCGACTGTTAGTGGGGCTTAAGTCAAGTAATGCAGCTTCTGCTCTAGCGCTCAGTGCAACACTGACACCAGCTACGCCGGATGCCGACGCCCCAGGGGCCCTGGACAAGCGCAGGTGGTACATATTACTAGAACTTTCAGATGGAGAGGATAATCGAAGCACTTCACTGGGGTCTTGAATGCGGGTCTCCAAAATGCAACAGACATCGATAGAGAGGCTTTCCAATATTCTTACCAACCCTTCCTGTTGTCCGATTTGCATAAGTGATCGAATATTGTAGGTGGCCAACCTGAACGCAGTTTCAGGATGTCTGTGTTAGGTGTCGCATTGGGGACAACGATTTTGAAGACTGCTCACTAACATCTCGAAACGGTACAGATAGCCTGAGAATTCAAACAAAGGTGAAAGGCTGTCGAAGGTGAAGACGTCAAGGTTAGCAAAGGTAAAATACAGGAGTCTATGTATAAAAATAAAAGTAAGGTTGGGATAAGATATGTCACTTGAGACATCATTATTGCTTGAGAGCATTGTTAAGAACGCGCGATAGGTTTCACTGATAGTGTGTTGCTACATTTCATTGACTGTGTGGGGGCTGAGATACCACGCGCGTGCTCAGGTCGAAGCAGGTGGTTTTCTTAAGGGACCACCCGCCGAGCCTTTGACTTGGAGTCTAATCCTCAAGGCAGCTTCAGGAGCTACGTTCCTATGGTTACCGGTGACTAGTACAGGTTCATACCTCATGGTAACTGCTTTTAGTCTAACCGCTATCCAAACAACCTGCCTGACATGGTAGAATATAAGTCACAGCCAGTTTAGTTGGTATTCAAGCCCGACAAGGTAGCAGTTGTCCGACCGGGGAGTTGTACTCTACCACAATGCTCAAGTTTTATGCTTATGTCGGTAATATTTTCCATATCTTTAGAAGTGGGGTCGCACCATTCCATTCTGATTATTTGCTGCTCAACATCATTTGTGATAGCGATTATTCTTTCCTTTTGCCGAATAAAGCATTGACAACATCGCTGGACACATCATACATAAGTTCTACCACTGCTGTATGAGAACGTTTTAGTCAGCTGCAACCCTGAAGATGTCTAGACAACAAAAAATTTCACCGACAAGAAGAACAAAACGACTAGATGAGTTATTGTCAAAATTGTATTTGAAAAAAAGGCGCCTGTTACATACATAACATGAATTAGTTCAGATAAACCAATATCACAGATAACAGTAATTTATATCATAGTTATTATTACTGCTGCTGTTATTCTTTACATTTTCCTTCATTGGTATTGACTTTTAGTCGCCATATATCTGCTGCGAAATGAAATGATGTCATATTCCATTGTTGACTGGACTGAATTGAATTCACTAAGCGTTGCCATAATTCGTCGACCAAGTCAAGTGTATACTGAACAAATTCATCGTCTAGTGGAGAAATAAATTCATAAAATGGAAGGATTAGTTCATTATTTGGAAGAAAAAAAATAGTATTACATTGGTGAGAGATGGTTGCGAATGTCTGTCTGTTTTCGACATGTTGACCACTTCACCTACTTGGGAAGTTGTATCAGCACCAACGGATTGATTGGTGACTAAATCTCAGCACGGATCCAAAAAGCTCAGGCTGCTTTCGCTAACTTACACCATCTCTGGCGTAGGCGTGACATCCGGCTATCAACCAAGGGACGTGTGTACTGCTCAGCAGTTCACTCCGTCCTTCTCTATGGCTCTGAAACATGGCCAATACGAGTTGAAGACATGAAAAGGTTGACTGTTTTTGATCATAGATGTCTACGATCTCTTTCTCACGTTAGGTGGTATAATAAGGTAAGTAATGTTGACGTTAGGCGTAGATTGTTGGGCAAGGAGGGAAAATCAATCGAAGAGGCTATGAAGTTACATAGATTGAGATGGTTAGGTCACGTGCTGTGCATGCCTAGCCATCGCCTCCCCCGACGAGCATTACTAGCTGATATAGGTGCAGGTTGGAAAAGAGTAAGTGGTGGCCAAACAAAAACATGGCCTCATCAATCCATGAAATCCGTGACAGTTAAACTGAGTCAGTCAGGTAGGGAGATACAGACTTCCGGGTTGGGGCCCGCCCTCGGGACTCTAAGAATCAATGGCTGGAAACAATAGGTGAAATGGCTCAAAATCGTTGTCAATGGCTCACGCAGATGTATTCAGTCTCTGTAATCTTTCATATTCCTTTCTACCATTACTCATTCTGTTTCACTCTTATACTTGTCAAAACTCTATTGATTCTCTTCTCTCATTTTCTTGTCTACCTTTGTGTGGTATTTGGAACGTGGCAACTCGAACTGCTGCACTTCGGTGCCAAGTTCTATGTTGAATCCAGACAGACAAACAGACAGCACACAAAGCAAGAGAAGAAAGTAGGAGAAATGCATATTGGAGACACTAAACAGGGGTGTGAGACAAAGGAATAGTAATAACGAAGAACAGAACAGTTTCATTGGAAACCATAAGTCACAAGGAGTGGATGCATCTGCGCTAGCCATTGACAACGACGATTTTGAGCAATGTCACCAATTGTTTCCAACCATTGGTTTTTACAGTCCCGAGGACCCCAACTAGTCAGGAAGTCTACATCTTCCTACGTGGCCTAGACTAACTGTTGTAGATTTCATTAACTGGTGAAGCCATGTTTTGGTTTGACCGCCGCTAGCTGTTTCCCACTCTGACCCTATATCAGCTAACATTGCCTGTTATCGAGGAAGGCGATGGCTAGGCATACGTAGCACATGCCCTAACCATCTCAGTCGATGTAATTTCACAGCCTCGTCGATTGATTTCCCCTCATTACCTTGGCTGTAAATAAGCCAAAATGTGCGTAAAAAATGAATAGTAACGTGGAAAAACATGAGGGTTGTTCATAAAGGCGATGGCGGCTAATAAAGAGTGAATGCATTTGCGCCAGACATTGAGAACAAACATTTCATGTCATCATATCACCAACAGTCTCCAACTCCATTGGTTCTTAGCCTAAGGAGAAACCTAACCAGACAGGCGGCGGTCAACACTCCCCTGAGTGACTCTGACTCAAATCAACTGTTCAAGATTTCATGGACTGATCGAAAGTTTTCTTTTTTTTGACCACGCCTAACTCTTTTCCAACCTAACCTAATCTTATATCAGCTAACATTCCTCATTGAGGAATCTTTGTAGTTTCACAACCTTATAGACTGACTTCCTTTTTCTGAACCTCCAGCACTCTATACCCTATCCCAATATTGATGACCTTATTATATCAGTTAACATGGGAGACAGTATTCAGACATCTGTGGTCAAAGACAACCAGTCATCTCATATTTTCCACGTTCAATCGATATGTCTCCAAGCTATAGGAGAAGACAGAGCAAGCTTCTGCGCCGTACACATGTCCTTTGATTAACAGTCCCGACAGGTAACTGCTACCTTGCCGTGGTGGTCGGGCTTGAATGCCGCAGTGACCCAACAAGCTAAACTGGCTGGGATTCATGTCCCTGCAAGTCCTACCATGTCAGGAAGGTTGTTTGGATAGTGGTTAGACTAAAAGCAGTTACCATGGGGTACATGGGCTCCAGAATTCAATCGGATCAAATGGCGTATGAACCCATATGGGTCACCAGGAACTATGGGAACGCAGCTCCTGACGCTGCTCCGCTGCCTTGCGGATTAGACTCCAAGTCAAAGGCTCGGGGGGGGTGGTCCCTTAGGAAAACCACCTGATTCGGACTGGGCGCCCGGGCAGTATCTCAGCCCTCACACAATATTGTGTGGCGCATCTTTCTTGGTGCCATATTGTACCAAGTTTTTCTGCGTTTAAATAAATAATAAATAAATAAATAACAGTCCAGAGATGCCGTAAGTTGACAAATCAAAGTTATCTAAACAACGAATGTCCGTTTCGTGTCCCATTTCATCGTTGGTGCACCCTGTCAAACTGATCTCTGAGAGCCGAATCGGTTAAGACCACCCGAATTCTAACTTGAAAGTGCTTCTAGTTCATTAGTGTACAGCATTATGTAAGGTTAACTAATGTTTTATAATAGTTAAATATTACACCAAAATAAATTATACAACAGTGTTATACCGTTGAACTTAGTGATGGGATTACTTAGGCGATTAGATCTCAACACTGAGTAGCATCCAGCAGTTTGTGTTTATTATCACTATTAGTATTAATAACATTGGTTACAGGATTTCATCATGAGCTTACATCGGTTAGAGAACCCGATTGGAAAACAAGCTGGGAGTGCTGGACAGCTGTTTTGTCCTAGTTTGGGTACACATCCACGCTGGGAGGTCGGGCGAAGGTAGCATATGATACTGTGAGGTGAAACACCGGCGAACACGCGCTAGGGTCATGCAAAGTGCTTCCAAAGTGGGAAGAACCATACACGGTCACCGTGAGACGGGGTCATTTATATATATACAATCAGAAATGCAACACAAAGAGAAGCGGCTAAACGTCAGTGAGCTTCAGCACTCGATACAGCAAGACATGCAAACAAAGCCACCAGAACCAAGAAGATCGAACCGACTTCAGCCGAAAGTATTTGATGTGGTGACGTGTGGTGATGGGATACAGACAACGTGTCCAACGGAATATTATTCTCACATATACCTTGACTTCCGTGTCTTGCCTATCTGCTGTTACAATGTAACCCAGTGAGGCCGATCCATGTATTACAACTGTGAGTTATATTTGAGACCAAATAGTAGATGATATTACACTGATAAAAAGACATTTAAGAGCACTTCTTCAATTGAAACACCGTGAAGAACCGAGAAGAAACACATTTACAACATACATTGATAAAAAGCTACTTACGACTTTCTGCATTGATGATACTTTCAATTGTTTTGTAAGATGTTATCACATTGGAATTTCGCTACGAAGAAAATTTAAAAAGAAAACATATTTCGTTCACCTATCTAATTGTACTTAAGATGAATATTCCTGAAAGCTTCAACATATGATTTCATACAACATTAGGAGTTAATCAGTTTTTGCAGTCTCATTTAAAGAGTATTTAGAAACCTTGAAGTAACTCGACATCAACTCTAATATAGTGTTTTTTTGACAAAATCTCAAAACTCAAATACAAAAGCCTGGCGTCGTGTGATATTTGATAACTTACGCTTTCTCTGGTGTAGATCTGGCGTGATATTTGGTTATCAATCACAGGAGTGGACATCTGTACTGCGCAGAAGTTCACTGTGTCTCTCTCTTCCATTGTGGCTGTGAAGCATGAACATTTTAAGTGGCTCTCTGCGGACCACAGATGTTTGCCTCCTATCACCACCCGTGTTAAGTGGTATAATATGGTCACAGTAATACTACGGTTAGAGACGTCGAGTGTTACGTAACGAGAGGAAGCAAACTGATGAAGTTGTTAAGTTATATCGATTAAGAAAGCTAGGAGACGTGTTACGTATACCGATCCATTGCGTTTCTCGTCGAGCAAAGTTGAATTAGATTAGAAATGAGTTAGAGGTGGCCAAACCGAAACGCGGTATACGCCCATGAAGTCTGTCACAGTTAGTTCGAACTACTCACATAGTGTGGCATTGGCTGTCTGGTTGGAATCCTTGTGTGATGAGAGCTGTCTGCTAGCTAAAATTATACACAGTGGTTTAAGTCAATAGTTTCGTCCCAAACCGGGGTCATGAGAAAAAACAAGAACAAAGCTTAACCTTGTGGAACTCACCAACCAATCACAGCAGACTTAACGTGTGCAAATACGATTCGCAGATATATGGCTTAACTTTCTCAGAAACAGTCACAATCAGTACAGAATAACCTCCAGCAAGAAAACAACCAATCAGAAGACGTTGCTTCTTCACTGATAGTAATGTAAATAAAAATCTATAAATATCTCATGATTTTTTCAATAAACAATCTGTTACCTGGCATTTGTCTTCTGTCGTTACTCTAGGAGTTCCAGGAACCGAATAGCTGTAGATTATTAGTGATATAGCTTAAAATCGTTTCCAATGGGGCAATTGATTCACTCTCTGTGATTTCCAATATCCATGCTAAACCATTATTTTTGTGCGACGCTGAACAATGATAATTCAGTCCAATAAAAAAGGTAAAGCGACAACTCAAGTAGAATTTAACTGGTGGATGGTGACTAGCAGTGGAATCCAGGATGAGCATTTCATCTTGTTTGTGACTCGTCATCTGATGTACCTGCATTCCCCAGTGAGTGAGTGATGACATTCCCACCGAGGCTTGAACCCAGTGCCAATAGTTTCAAACGCTAACAAAAGCGTTATCCACTAGACCACTTGGGCCACGAGAGCTGGCCACCTCTTGTGCAACGGATCATATTAATTATTTAATTGAATTTTAGATTTTCCCGTCGACTGATTCGATCGAAGTGCTTCTCGGTCTCAGGTTGACATGTCAGCTTCTTGTGCAGATGCTTCGATGATGTCTGGGCATGTAGTTAGAATTTAACTGGTGGAAGGTGACTAGCAGTGGAATCCAGGCATTGTCGAAGCATCTGAACAAGAAGTCGACATGTCAACCTGAGACCGAGCACTTCGGTTCAATCAATCGACGGGAAAATCTAAAATTCAATTATGTAACTCAAGTAGTTCTAACTTCAGTAACGAATATTTTATTGAGAAGTCAATCTTAAGAAGAATATTAAAATGAGAACTTTGATGAATAACTTTACGCCCAGTAAACGCTAATAATTATCGTTCAAAATGAAGGGCATTTCTATCTACCTCAGAGTTACTAGACTATTGAGCCATGATAACGCTTTGCTGTTTAAAAACGACAGTGAGTGCTACAGTTCAAGTTTCAATGAAGAACACCATCACTACTCATTGGAGGATACGAACAGATCCATCTGAGGAGTCCCGAATCGGACGAAATGTGCACATTGAGGATTCCACCCCTAGCCAAACCATCTTTAACGAAAGCGTCACTGAAGCGTCCGTACAAAGAGCCAACATATCATCAGGGAGCAAAAATGTCGATATGCAAAGAAGACAAAATATTAGTACTTACCTTCCCTATGAATGTTAACAATTCTACATGTAGCATAGCTTTCAATTGATCCAGTGGTCCCGAACCAGAGAATAGAATAATATACATTGTGAGCGGGTCATGTGGTGAATAACCTACGGGGGAAAAGACACACACACATACACACAATGACATATAAATAATGATGAAAATCAAATTATTGTGTGAAACTAGAGTAATTATTACTGTAATTCCCATTAATCTTATGGAATCGGTAGAAGTTAGAATTGATGGATGGTGGAATGGTCAACGGGCTCACCTCCTAACCTGAAGGTCGGTACTGAGTTCAATCATTGACAATGCGGTCATGGGTGTGTGCTGCTGGAGAGTCCCAGACAAGGATAAAACAGCTGTCAAGTGCTTCCTGATCCTCTAACTGAAGTCTGTCCATGAAGAAATTCTCAATCAGTCAATCTAATCCCTACAAACCGACGCTTGGAAGGGAATCTACTGCTCACTAGTGTGATTGACTACAGGATGCAATTGCCTGAACTTCTAGTGGAATTTCGTGACCAGCGGCGTCCAACCAGTAGTTGGATTTGAGGACGAATACTCGTCAATGATACCGGCTGGTGGTTGCGCTGTATATATCCCTAATCGATAGAATTAAAATTCATGGGCCACTACTGGATCAGGTCCTAGCGGTTGAATGGCCAACGAGACCACCTTGTAACCTGAAGGTAGTGAGTTCAATCCCTGCCAGTGTGGTGGTGGTGGTCATGGGTGCATCCTGCTAAAAAGTCCCAAACAAGGACTAATTAGTTAGCTATAACCAGTACTCCTTCGTTTTCAACGGTCCTCTCTAATTGAAGTCAGTTTACGATCAGTCAAATCCCTCCAAACCAAAAGTTGGCAATCAATATAAAACAATTTGAAAAGTGAGTTAAAACCATGAATTGGTGAGAACAGGAGACCTAGCTCCTCTATTGGAGACAGGACACAAAATTGATGTTTATACGTCTTTCAAACCTATCCATCCATAAAACTTGTTTGGGGCGTATCCTAAAGTTTGTGGAAGCCCTAGCTGGCAATTAGGAAGTTTAAACCATCTTTATGCGTTCAAAGCAACAATTCATCACACACATTACCAACTTCCTTGGTAAACTTTGTTTTGATACCAACAGCCAGGGTAGATGTACTATTACCTCTGCTATTTGGTTTAGTGATCTTCATTGTTATTTTCACCTTGAATATGTCTTTTTAACTTAACTTAAGTAGTCTATTTTGTTCACCTTTTAACTTTTTATTAATTTCCCAGACATTCATTCCTATGACAGGTCCGTGTGTATGTGATCAGATTGTTCGAAATGTGTTGTGCAAACATAACATTACACTATTCAGACAAATTACATCTTTTTATTACTTTGTCTATATGTGTAAAAGATTATATTTATATAAGTCTCATCGAAATTGAAATCTAAGTAATTCCAATATTTCTTGCCTTCGTTAGGCAAACTGCTCTGAACTTCTTTGGGGAAATTAATCGAATTGGTAGAAGTTAGAATTCATGGGCGGGCTGGTCATTGAATCGTGTCGCAGTAGTTGAATAGTATACGAGCTTGTTCGTTTGTAGCCGGCAGGTGATGGTAGGTTCGAAACCCAGTGGGAGCGTACTTTTGATGAGTCCCATACTAGGACGAAAAGGCTGTTTATTACTCCCTGATTTTCAATGATTTTCTAACTACTATTAATCGGTGATGTAACCCAAGAAACAAAAAAAATCGTTAGAAATCAACTCTAAAAAATTAATCGAAATTAAAATAACAAAGTTTTAATTATGAAAGCGACATCTCCTTTATCTGAAAAACTTTGTCTAATCTTGTGAGTCTTGAAACAGACATCAAAGTATGTTAAACAAACATTCATGAACTGTGATCAAAACTTGACCATACACACTTATAAATATTAGTCTATTTTTGTTAAACACAGTAAACGGTGTGTACTTTGGCATCAGATTTTTAGTGATTACGTTCGACTAAAGTTCATGGTGGTAGATAACTGAATATGAAAAATATATATATGTGTATATGCAGTATACAATGGTGTGTGTGAATGTGTGTATAGGTAAACAGTTGTAAAATATTTTTTAGTTACTCCATAAGAAGATATACACCGGGTATGAATAATTTGTGATACATATCCATTTTTATTTATGAAACAGGACTTGCCATGCATCAGCTAAGATCACACCTTCACATCTTTTCAAACTGTTGGAATTCACCCATAAATACAAAGATTCTGCAGTCAGTCACTCCTTCTATAAACGAACCAAAACCCTTCTGTAGAACCTTTGTCCTATCAAAGTCGATCTTGTGTCCCGTTTCTATAGAATGCAGTACAATTGCTGATCTGTTTTCTAGCTTCTCTAAGTCTTCAGAGGTCTTTGGAACCACCTCTAGACATTGTTTATGCTCTTTCACTCTTATATTTACCTGTCTGGAAGTTTCTCCTACATATACAGCAGGGTCATACTCCCCACAGTTGATCTGGTACACGCAATTCTGTTGGTTTTCTTCTTCTATTTTATCGTCCTACACCAGTGATGAGCAGAAGGTGTTAGTTGCACGTGAATACACTCTTATGTTGTCATGATTGTTAAGGATTTGTTTAATCTCTTCCGATGTCTCTTTGTGGTAAAGAATCATCTCTGTACTGACCCAATTCTTAGCAACAGATTTTGATTCATCCTTTTCTTCACATTTTAAATATGTTTTAATGAAGGTTTTGAGGTATTTAATTGATTCAACAGTGGACTGTACCAATTTTGGTTCCGCGCTGATCTCTTCTTTTTCAGTAACTAGACATTTGGCTCTGTTAATCAGATTTTAGGCCACAGTTACTTTGGTGGTAAAAAAATGAGTCTTGCATTCAAAGGTGACACCATTTTTGAAATTGATTAAAAATCGTTTATCTAAATGTATTAAACGCACTTTTCCTGCAGCTGACTTGCAACTAGTTTTTACCAGTCGAAATATGATTAGACAATGCGCCAAGGATAGATTACCGCTTATGTCCACATCTATGTGCATTTACTCTTTTACCTGCTCTTGTGGAGCTGATTATATTGAACACTGTAAGCGTACTCTCCGAAAATGTGTAACTGAACACTGTCCAGTTTGGTTAATGGAAGGCGGACGTAGAACTGCGAAGTCGTCTATTTGTGATCACCTGTTACAGTCTGGTCATTCAGCCCCACGTGATTCATCTTTCAAAGTTATCTACATGGCAAAATCGAATCGATCCAAAAGTTTACGTTTTCTTCACTTATGCATAGCCGAAGCTTTAGCTATACATGAACAGAAACCTAAAATATGTGTTCAAAAACGTTTTGTCAAATCCCTTTTTTTTACCTTGGTCATAGTAATGTTCTTTCTAGTTTTTACTTTATTTTAACACTTGAATTCATTCCACTTCACTTCACATCTTTATGCTTATCGTAATCGTACTCCAAATTTTTAAAATTTTTAGACAACGCTTGACATACTTCAAATTGAAGTATGCGCTGAAGATGTCACCTAGTAGGGTGGTGAAAGCTTCGCAAATTAACTATCCAGCTCAGAGAAAACAACCACATCAAAATCATCCACCTGAGCTACAAATCTTCTCCATCACATTAAAAAAAATTTTGATATCACTTCACGAGTTGATCACGGATTGATATCAGTTAGAGAACCATTGAAAACCAGGGATTACTGGACAGCTGCTATTTCATCCTGGTTTGGGAGTCATCGGCAGTAGGCACCCACTGGGATTCGAACCCAGGACTTTCCGGTAACAAGACAAGCTTGTATACCATTCAGCCACTGGGACCCGATTCAAATGATATTAATCCGTGATCAACTCGTAAAAACGTAACTAACCCTTACAAACCAAAATATAGAAAGATATTAATTCACTTATAAAACAATCTTTAATAATTTTGTAATTTATCCACTTCAACTCTACGCCTTATAACATTTTAATTATCGTTATTCTTATCACATACATATGTATATTGACTGAGCAATTATTTAGTGCCAATCAATAACTTTTTCTTGAAAATGAAGTCGTTGAAAAGAAATTTCTTCGCTGAACAAAAACTGTGTTTTTACTTATGAATAAATGGGTATTTTTCGTGATGTAAAGAGATGTACTGAATTATAGTCTAGACATTCGTATGAATGTGTCGGCTTTCTGAAAATATCGAAGCAGCTGTCCAGTACTCCCAGGTTTTCCAATGGTTATCTATCTGATTTCAGCTCATGATGAATTCCTCCAACCGATCACACTAAATCCCTACAAAATACAAACACTCGAAATGTGTTGCGTAAATACAGATTATACGATTCAGACAAATCACGTCTTCTCTATCGCTTAGTCTTAATTCATGTAGGGAAATAATTATTATAAATTTTACACACATATGTCTACTTCTCACACTTCGCCCCCAATTATATTTTGGAGCTTTATTCATTCTGCCAGATCTTGAGATCACAGTTGTTCATATGAATAAGGATAAAGTTTAACGTAATAGTAGCAGTAATGCACCCACCTTGTTGAATAGCTCTCCAATTTGAACAGTATACAATGTAATTATTATTCTTCTCCTCAAATAATTGAACCAAATTAGGCAAGAGATTTTGTCTAAACAATTTAAAAGTGGGAAAAAGAATGCGCTATAAGTAATAAAACAATTAGATTGTACCTGCATATATATTATGTTGAAATACAAGGAAATACACAGTAGAGACACGAATTACTTCGATAAATAGATGACATAAAAGCGACTATGGGGGAATCGACGGTTCAGGGGTGAAATACACACTAACTAGTACTATGCACGTAATCTCTGGCTGCACATCCCAGCCGACGAATTCTTAAACCTCAGTTGACCGGAAGTAATCCTGGACAAGAGGGGAGGTTCGGCGTGAAACAAGCAACTTCACCTTGTAGGAAACAGCACAAGCGTCACTGGGACTTCAAAGCTTATAAAGTTTGAAACCGTGTGCCATATGTTCCACTCTAAATGCAAAGGAAGAGGGGGTGGCTGGGAAATGCAGTTGTTTTATATATATCCAAACCAAGTTCCCTTTTAACATTTTGGAAAACTTTGGGCATTCGGTATATGACATTCATTATAATAGAAGTTTATTGTATGAATGAAAAAGACAAAACGATATTGTTGTTTTTACTGACGTTTCGCTATTTAATGCTTCGGCTAATAGCTTTATCAAAGTAGTATTATCAAACCAGAATTTACAAAATCCACTCAGCTTGTATATAATAACTTAATCATTGTTCCGCAGCATGGGGTCATTCTTGGCTTTGTCAAGTTGGCCAATTGGTAAAGATAACAAAACCAGATGTGTGTAGATTGTTGGATTTGATAAGTGTGTAAAACTGTAAAAGCAGCGTGTGTGTTTACATAATGAAACTGCTTATCAAACTCGCGTTGGTTTTGTCATTTCATTGGGGAGGGGGCGTTGTAACCAGGTCAAATTCTGTTGTAGTCCATCATTAATATTCAGACAATTTGGTTTCCATTTGATGATATGAATTGCGTCTGATGATGTTAGACGTTCTGGATGATGATTTCAATATTGTCAAACCGTAGGTTTCCTTTATGACTACATTCATTCCAATAGCATCGATGTCGGTATACCGATCCATTACCTGAAAGAACTGTTACTACGATGCACCTTCAGCGTATACTTCAATTTCAACAAGGAAATATACAGGCAAGTAGATGGAGTAGCAATGGGTTCTCCCCTAGAACCCCTCCTGGCTGACTGCTTTATGGTTAGCCTCGAAAACAACCCTTCATTCATCGGAAGTCAGTTTGCAAGTCTCCTGCAGCACTCAGCAAAAGGAACAGGATACGGATTTTCAACAAGTCAGTCAGCACTTCTATGTATTTAACTTACTTTACTTCGGCTATCTCCTACGGGAGGATGAGCCGGCTTCATGAACATCTAAGAGAGTTCATGAAGTTTCATGGGAATTTGGTACGAGTGATGTCCTCAGAATCGCTCGGCCTTTTGTTTGAGAGTGCAGCTCTAGCCTTTACACAACCAAGTGTGACCTACAAGGCAGTAGGAGTGGAGTAGGGAGTCCACTATCCATTGGCAGCCGGTGACCGGAGTTCGGTTCATACACCTTTTTGAATGGGGCCAGGCATCCAGGACATCCAACAAGCCCTTTGTCCATACGTCTGCCGGTGAGCTCCAGTGAGCTTCATACGCCAGTCGTTGGAGGTTTGGAATCAGGGTTTAGCCATCTCCCCTAGACTGTCATCCAGTGGACAGTCAACCCGGTGAAGAGCGCCGGGCATCCGCTTTCGCCCTCTCACTTTGGTGAAAAACACCTCCGCCACGTGAAGGCAGTGAGTAGGACTTCCTCAGGAGAGGCTATGTAAGACGCCCGGTCATATGGGAGCATTTCAAGAGGTGTGCGGAGGAGTGGCCAACCCGCAGCGCAAGGCACCCACCCCCGACCATCCTGAGGATTTGGAGACGATGTTTAAGGGAATTGGCGCGTCACCAGAAGCATTCCCAACAACGAGCTGCCTTCGCCCTATATTGCAAATCAGTTGGCCACCAGGAGCTATGGCCACAAAGAACTCTGGCAGGCAGAGAAACAACTAAGAACTGATCACTCCAAAAAAATATTCAGAAGGGAATTGAGAGATGGATTAGACATACTCTGAGAGGAACATTAAGTACATCGTGCTCCAGGCCGTCGAATAGGAAATGAGGTGGACATGAGTCCAAGGGTGGTGCATAGAGGAGATCTTGTTACGAGTAGATGACAGTCTATGGGCGTAAACGTGGGATCAGCTAAAAGGAACTTAAAAGAACAGGATGAAATGGAGAAGTTCTATTGAAGCCACCCAAGTTCCCTCCACTCGGAACCTAAGGGAATAATAATGATAATTAACAACCACACATAATGTACACAAAAACTTAAAGGGAAAAAAATCAACTCAAATCTTACCCTTCAATCGGTAAACTGTACAATGAACAACCGAATAGAATTCTAGGCTGATCAATCCTTTGAATAATCGGTTCATGGTGATTAACCCAAACAACTTGTGGAAATGATTTACTAATTAATATATAATCATCCGACGATTGATCCATTGAAGATAGCAAGGTGGACGATTTCACAAGAAACTGTTGTTCAAGCCAAGGTTGTACAGCTATGTGGAAACGTGTACGATTGAATGTTTTCATTTTAAGACATTTGACAGCACGATAATTAGAATATAAATGTAGACTAGTGCAAATGAAGAAGCTTAACCATATGAGACTGGAAAAAACGGAGAACAGAAGAGATTGTTTTTATATTAGTGACATCAATTAAATTTCTAAAATTTAAAAAAGCGACCTAATCAAATATATATTGTTATTTATTATTATTGTTTCCTTTAATTCCTGGAGGAACATAAGGCTTCAGCCGCTCGTCTGCATTGCATTCAGTTATATGTCAACCTTTTCACCTGGCTACATATCTGTCCACATGTTTTCATCTCCTCTTTAAATGACCTCCTTCATGTCACCCTACCCTCGCAATGACGACCAACTCGCCACTTCCCATTCGGGTTCCACTCGAGCGATGGCCTGGAGTGTGATGGATGTCACTCACTTGATGGTTTGTTTTCTTAGAATATGGTCAATCCAATCCACCTGCGTATTTGTTGCACAGTCAGTTCCTTCTGGGTTGGTTCGCCCCCAGAGATCCTTCCCTTTTGCTGTTCTTTTCTGACCGACCATCTGATCTTAAGTAGTATTGAGCGAAGACAGGTGTTGATGAAAGTCTGTAGTTTGTTCGAAGTGCCTTTCGTGACACGGCGGGCTGGCCAAGTGTCTAATCCACATAGTAAGTACCACTGACTTCACCTTTGAGTTGAAAATCCAGATCTTATTTTCATTTTCATGCTGAGCGTGCTGTTGACCGCCCCACAGACTTGAGAGTTATGAAAGCTTGTCATGTTTTCCCGATCCTCGCTGCTTTGATATCCTCATCAGTTCCGTCTGCCTGTAGTTGAGACGATGTTTCCAGGGTAGGTAGGTAGGTAGGTAGGTGAAGGAGGTTGCTTTCTTCTGGGTTATCTTGGACTAAATTCATCATAGTAAGTCTACATTAGTCAGTCTTTCCGGAATGTTACATATAGCAAAGTTAAAGAGAGATTGAACAACCCTCTCTGACCAACAGGAGGGTTAAATCTGCTTCCTGGAGAGAGAGAACTTTCAACTGCGAGTATGCAGATGATATTGTCTCACTGTACAATATGATGCCGTCTGTCCAAATCGCACTTAATCAATTAGCGATCAATCACAGTGTCGATAAGTGTGATACGTGCTTTGCAACTGTCTAAGTGGGAAGTACTGTTGCAAGGATGACAGCTACCTACCTACCTGTACTCGCATTCACCTTTGCAGGTGAACCGCTTCAAGTTATCGACAAATTCATGTATCTAAGTAATTGTGTGAGTGCTGGAGGAGAAGGTCTGATGGATGAAATCTCTAACCATAAATGTCAATTAAGAAAGTAGGTAAGATAAAATGATGATGATGAATACTAACTACTGACTGATTGAAATGAGTAGTATATACTGGCGAATAAAGCTTTTTTCACACATTTTTGTTAAAAAATAATGTTGCACTGAATAATAATGTAGACCAGAATAACTTACAATTGATTACCCGTTACTAAGTATAGGAGAATGAAATTGAGGAACCATGCCATTAAATTAGACAAAGTTTCCTACAAAAAGTGAAAAGTGGTTACATTAGGAAATACAATTAAATTTCGTTTTATTTTGCATCGAATATGAAAATGTCTACTATTTCCTACAAATAAAATTATACTTGATTTATGAAAATGACAAAATGAGAATCCAGAACTTGATCTCTATCGATTTAACTGAGTATAATCAGTCCACTGGTCTAGTGAACAACGCTTTTTCACGCAGTATGTGGCGTGACCGCCAGGCAGTAACATAAGGGAATATTTTTCTCAGCCCCAACGGGTTGATCTCTGACGAAGTCTCAGCATGGGTACAGAAGGCTCGTCTCACATATGCCAGTTTACGCCGTCTCTGGCGTAGACGTGATAACCTTGTGCACTGTTCAGCAGTCCGCTCCGTCCTCCTTTATGGCTGGCTATGAGACATGGCCACTGAAAGTGGAAGACATGAAAAGTCTAGGTGTCTGCATTCTATCTCCCATGTGAAGTGGTATAAATAAGGTGAGCAAGACTGAGGTTAGGCGTCGAGCGCTAGGTAAGGAGGGGATATCAATCGACGAGGCTGTGAAGCTACATCGACTGAGATGGTTAGGGCATGTGTTATGTACGCCAAGCCTAGCCATCACCTTCCTAGACAACAGGTAATGTTAGCTGACATATGATGGATCTGGTTGGAAAAGAGAGAGCAAGTGATGGTTAAACGAAAACATGGCCTCATCAATCAATGAAATTCACAACAGTTAGTTTGAGGCAGTCACGTAGGAAGGTGCAGACTTCCTGGTTGGAGTCCTCGAGACGGTGAAAACCAATGGCTAGGGAAAGTTGGTGATGTGTCTCAAAATCGCTGTCAGTGGCTGACGCAGAAGCATTCACCCTTTATGATTAACCAGTCATATCCAAAAAAAACTCTATTGTTCTTACATACTAATAATCTGTTTGCTTCACTCACACCTCTGTTTATTATCTCTCTCTCTTTTCAATCTTTCTTTACTATCTCATCTTGCTTTGTGTGCAATATGGAGGGCAGGTGGCAACTCTAACTGGTGTACATCTGTGCAAAGTTCTACGTTGAAACCAGTCCGTCAGTCACTACCATTAAAACATAAACTTGGTAATTTATCGACGTCAAGAGACGCTCCACAGAAAATCTTATAGTTTGTTCGAGGACTAGACACGCCCATTAAGTGGTTGTCTTAAGGAGCCATCTACAGGCCTCTTAGCCTTTGACTCGAAGTCTGATCCACAAGACAGTGACCGAAACAGGTTTAGATATTATTCGATACGATTGGATTCTGGGGCCCATGTGCACCGTAGGTTTGTAATCAGGATTCTCCAGATCTCCTAGGTAGATCAGTATGTTTACCAGTTCAATTGTAAGCACAGGACGCTTTCAGTCGCCTGTTAACTTTTGTGAGGAACATCCCCCACTGCGTGAAGGCAGGGAATAGGAAATCCATGGAAAAGCGCTATGGAAGAGTAGCCATATTAAAACATTTTGAGAAGAGGACCAAAGTCTATCCACTCTTGGCCGTATCAGGTTGTTTATAGGGGCTATACCGGGCTTCCTACTGGCTGGGTAAGGTTTACTGGGAGTTTGTTGGTCGGGAATCGAATCCAGAGCACATGCGTGTTTGACGACCATTTCACACCACTGGACCACGAATGTTCATTTCCATAAACAAAACAAACAAAAAAAATATGCACAAAAAAAGAATCAACCTACTTGACTTCCATCTTTAGCTGATACATCCGCAAGATTATTATCAATTGCTTGATGTTGTACAATAGCGGCACGTGTTGCACTACCAGCGACTCCAACCAATGACTTTTATAAGTAAGAAAAAAACAACGGTTTTAGAAGAGAAGAAAAAACAAACAAGACAGGTGGGCTGCTTGATACTGCAACACACAGCATGTTAATACATTTTATGAATAAAGAATATTGACTGTACTCCCCTGATTGTCAATCATAAGATACCATTACATACTGTTATTATTACTCCCTTAGGTCCCGAGTGTAAAATAGGGCTTCCAGCAACACATTCACTCCATTATAGATAAGATTTTATTTTGGTAAAATCACACAGTGGTGTTATGCAGTAACATTAACTGATGACCACGTTTCTAGCACAAATTATTACTGCTCATAATCATATCAAGTCACTCACACAAATTTATTTTGCTTCATTTATATACATAAGTGGAATTGATGATTAGATATTTGAATAAAAATCAGTAATATAGGATAATGTACATTCAGAAATAATAATTATAATATGAGTGTTTTTGATCAATTACAATTAGATGGGAAATAAGACGAGTGTTTTTATGTTCAAAATAAGTAACTTGTAGAATGTTATAATGTGTGTGAATTGAAATAGATTTTTAAGATTATTTATTATCCTCCTCTGATTTGTCCGATTGGTGGTTATAATATCTTCCATATCTCTAGTATTTGTGTTAAGTCACTTCTATTGCATGTGTTGGGTGTAGACTTGATGAACCAGGATTCTGTGATCAGTCTCTCTCTATCTCCACTTACCTATATTACTTCTTAGAATGTTAACCCTCTCCCACCTTATTGTGTGATTGTGTGTTAATGCATGCAGCTCTTTTCTAAATTACTTATCTTCTCGGGATCAACCATTCTAACAAGTTACTTATTTTGACTATAAAAACACTCGTCTTATTTCCCATCTGATTGGATGCAATACTGTATGTAGTGAAAATGCTGAAAATTCCATTCTCTATCACAAGTACTGTTTTGGAATAAAGCAAATTGTTATTATTATTATTATTAATAATAACATTCCTATTATTATTTCTGAATGTACATTATCCTATATTACTGATTTTTATTCAAATGTCTCATCATCAATATTTACTCATGTATATAAATGAAGGAAAAAAGTTGTGTGATTGACTTGATATGATTATGAGTGGCAATAATTTGTGCTCGAAACGTGATCATCAGTTAATATTACTGTATAACACTGTGATTTATTCAAAATAAAATCTTATCTATAATGGAGTTATACTCTACAGCCAGAGTGCCCAAGTTTTATACTTATATCAATAATACATATTCATTTCATCATGTCCTCTGTGGTGATCTTCTTTAACTGGGTTCACGATTGCCCATAAGCTGACATCTCCTACTCATACGATCTCCTCCATGTCACCCTCGGATCTACACCCAATTTGTCGTTAGCTTCCCTTTCGAGTTACAATTGTGCAATGGCCTGGTGCGCGAGGTCACCCAATGGTCTCCACAGAATCTGTCCGATCTATCTTCTTTTTTTCTGGACAGTAATTTGTTAATTGGTTCATTCCCATGATTTCTTGTTGCTTATCCTTTCTGGCTGTCCATCTCATCTTCATTAAGAAACCAGAGAAGGCAATTAAGGATAAAAGTCTACAGTCGGCTGTTGGAAATGGCTTTTGGTGACGCACCAGACTTCTGAACCACAACGAAGAAGAATCGACCTTACATCAGTGTTGGAAAGTCGAGTCACTCTTTTTTTATGCTTAGTGCAGTTGATTTCCAGAACACTAAGGCATGGCAAAGCTAAAAATTAATACTCATATAATTTTGCTTGAGAATATTGATTCTAAATAAGGCAGTGATTGACCCTCTCACCTAAAAGCGACAATAATATAAGTTTGTCATCACTGAGTATGACAAGTTATGTTACTCTGCAATCCCTTGCATTAAGGTGAAGTTAGTTGGCAATAAAACACACCTATTAGGTGAGGGGTAGTACAGATATCTGGCTACCCAGATGTCCGTAGGTGGAACTCCTCCCCTCCCACCCCGTACAAGAATGAACCACAACCGTCGGTCATCTATCCAGCCTAACACTGAGGCTATAACTGAGGTAGTTCTCATCACAGGTAGATATCAACTGGCGAAGTTGAGTCTGATTTGTCACAGATATTCCCTATGGAAAAGTTCAAAGTTATAAAACAAAACACCTGTCCCATAGTCTTTAGTTGTGTTTTTTTTTCTAATTGTCGGTTTGTAGGGATTTAATTGAAAGCCAAGGGGATGCTTGACAGTTGTTTTGTCCCAGTATTCGGGGCTTTTTAGCCATGTGTACGACACATAAACTCGCTGGGGATCGAACTGAAGACGATTGGTCATTGAATTGCTTTTCAAGTGGGTTGGAATTCAGTGACTTCTGTCAATTTGTGCGATATACCGACGCCAGCTTCAATAGTGCTGTTGGTAATATGTCAGTTAAATTAAACTTAACAGATTAAAAATACTCATTAAAATGTTGAGAAGAATAGTCACTGAACAAAGAATACTCTTTTCGATAACCTGCTCTTCATCATCAGGTTCTACAGCTATATATATACATACATAATAGTGAGTGAATTAGTGTTATTAACAACACTAATGGTGTTTAAATAACATCGAATCAATAATAATAATATCAGTGGATTACAGTTTGACAGTATCAACATAACAATACACTGAATATCAGACGAAGGAATTAGGAAAAATAATAATCCAAATTTATGAATTCACAGTCTCCATTGAAGGCCAGGACAGGGAAGTAGTAGTGGCTGGCTGGACTTGTTTCTTCTGCACACAAAGCACCGATTGTTTAAGGCGAATCGCGACAGCCTCAGCTGTTTGGAGTACTCAGTACCTGGATGATTTTGGCAATTTGTTTGGTAGCCCGATAGATGATAATGGAGGACTCTCCAATATAAGATTTGTAGCCGATGGGTTTGACCCAGGTGTTCTGACATCGAGCTATTGATGCTTCTAACTGCACGACTTCATTTAACCACCCAAGTAGATGTTCCCAAGAGAGCACGAAAAAATAACTCGCTTGACCACAAGCGCAGTTGAATTGGTAGATACAGTGAAAAGTGGCTAGTTTAAGTACTTCATGTTTGAACTGAGGAAACATCATCGATCGTGTCTTACTGACCAATTGACTGGTTTCAAAGTAAAACTTAGCACCGATATGCACCAGTTCGAGTCGCCACACTTCACTTAGCACAAAAAGCAAGAGAAGAAATTAAAAGAAACGCATGCCGAACATTCGCAGATTACAGCTCAAGGTGTTTCGAAGACTCTGCATTCTGTCAGCGTCTTCACTCAGGAGACAGGACTATATCATCTGCATATTCTAAGTCAACGAGATAATTCCCTGGTAACCAGTCAATCCCTGAGTCTCTCAAGTGAGTTAGGGTTAGGTCCATTAGTACATCTATGATGAAATTGAATAGAAGTGGGGACAGTGGGCATCCATCCCTGTCGGACACTACTAGTTGTCACCATTTCAGATGACTACTCGCCCGTAAGCTCTCACCTTGCTTACTGCATGAGTTCGACTAGAGTGCATTGGTCAGTGCAATGTATTTTCTCGGCATTCCTTTCAGAGCCATACATCGCCAGAGTACCTCTCGGTCGACAGAATCAAATACCGCCTTTAGATCAAGAAATATAACGATTGTTGGACGCCACCAGAAAGTATGTCTATGTTCCAGAAACTGTCGAAGGGTGAAGATACGATCAATACACCATCTACCTGGTCTAAAGCATGTCTGGTTCTCGACCGTGTAGAAAATAATAAATAAATATAATTTGAAAAACGCATTTAGAAGACAAATTTCGCAAGATGATATCTTCATTTCGTAGTTTCTTTACAACCACTTAACAACTAACATGGTTGTTAGTGGTCACAGTTAGGATAGACCACATCTAGAAAAGACAGCTTCTGCACGTTTGCTTCATCGGTTTGAAAAGGAGCTGATCGATGATGTACGTGTTTTGCCTCATTTCAGATTGCCAAGTCACTTCAAACCATCTGAATTCCAGTTGGCTAATTAAGCGACGCATTTCCTTGTGCGTCGGTGGCATAGCGGTTAGGACGCTCGCCAACCATGCACATGGTCCGGGGTTCGATCCCCGCCCGACGCACTCCTTTACCTCGTTAAGCGAGGAATAATGCTGGTGAAGAGGAAAGGTTGGGCATGAGGCTAGAAACCCCATCCTGTAAAATTAACACTGCTACAGAAACTTCAAGCCTCTAGCTTGAAGCCCTATGTTCCACTGGGTAACGTGAAGGAAAAAAAAGAAAAGACAGCTTCTGTACCAAAAAAAGCTATCTTTATTAACCTACCATTCAAGGGTGATCAAATTATGTACTTGACGAAATTTTATGGACTCTACTTCAAACTGTAACTTCGCCGTTCACCCGCATTTGCGGTGACACACACGTGTATAGGTAGAACCAATAAAATGTTTCAATGTTGTCGCAAAGAACATGCTCCAAAATGGTTATTACTATACATAGAAATCCCAATGCAATTAATAATCTGAATAGAAATCCAGCATCATCATCCATTGCAAAACACTTACTAATGTCAGGTCACGGAATCAATACTAATAAATCTTTCACCACTATTTCATCACAAAACTCAGTTATTAAAGGTGATGGAAGCAATTTGCACTAATCACATACAGCCTGAACTGTGTGTACAAAAACTGTAGACATGAATCTTCGCCTACTAAGGAAAATATACCTGACCTATTTAAACACGATTGATCTTTAGTATATAAAGTATAGCTATATTTCAGTAGTTTACACACAATGATAAGTTTTGTTATTGGTAATATTTCGAGCGAAATTACTGCCCGTGTTCACACCCCAACTGTTGGAATTGTTTCATTCACACATTTATGATTTGTACTCATATATATATAGTTCATTATTTTTGTTCATTCATGTTTTTTTTTGTATTTGAGTTATATTCCACGCTAGTTCATGTTTTTGTATCCAGAATTATATTCCAAATTGTTGATAGTTGTACTGAGTCAGTCACCCTTGTTACATGTATCCGGTGTGACCTTAATGAATATCGATTCTGTTATAAGTTCATGCATTTATTCCCCTTGATAAATTTGAATAAAGCAAGAACAACAGTGGTTTGTGCAGAATAATACGGCACCATCATTTATTTCGTTGGCTTCTCATCAGCTGCTTACAGCCTAAATAAATTATGAGGTTTGCGTATAGAAAAGTTTTAACATACTTGCAAATTTTACATGATGTCAGTTGACAGAAGGTTCCACTGTTAGTGAACAGTGCTCAGAAAATTGCGCTTATATACTTTTTACACAGACAGTTCAAGTTTAAACAAAATAAATGTATGCATACAATGGTAGAGGAGTGACGTAATAAAGACGAAATATGCGTTAGATACAGAGTGACTAATAAATTAGGTAACAATGTACTGAGTTCAACTCAAATCATAGAAACAAGAGACAAGCAAAATTACAGATTGTAAAAGGGGGGTTAAAGACAAAGATTACGTAATCAGATGAGAGAATAAAGACATTCAGTTACCAGGGCAAGGAAAGATTAATAACTGCTTCTTTCTGAACACATAAATCTGGTTTCAAGCGTTTGATAGAAATTGTTCCGGCAAACTTGAGGAGAATGGAACTCCCTTGTCTATTGATAATTTTAAAGGATTTCTCGATTTCTACCTCGTGACCCGTGTCGAGAAGATGTCTAGTAATAGCGCTACTATAAGAGTTTGTTCCCTTGAGACGTAGGCTTTTTGGCACATATTCAGAAAATCGGAGGTGTGCCCTTCTTTCTGTTCTCTCAATGTAAGTGCTCCCGCAGATACACGTAAATTTGTATACACAGTTGGAGTTAACATGAGAAGTCTTTCTTTCCATTTGTTCATGTTAGTTTTTAGAATACACACATTGTTCCAATCGATATCGTGGTTTTTGTCCCATGCATGTGCAGCTATCGATGAATGTTTTTCAAGATTCTTGTAGGCTTGTGTTCCTGTTGGTTGACCTTTGGTTAGGCGTTTATGTTCATTCACTCTTATTTTGAGTGATCTGGACGTTTGCCCCACATATTTAGTCGGACAGTCAGCACAAGATATTTTGTAAATCAAGTTGTTTTTATCCATCATTTTTATGGGATCTTTCAGTTGATTTATTTTATTTTTGATTAGATTTGTCGGTTTGAAAGTTGTGTGAATGCCGATATTTTTGAGGTTTCTTTGAATTGCCTCTGATGTACCATTTTTATATGGTATTGTGACTGTTTTTTTGCATTCTTCCATCTTGTTATTCTCCGGTTTTACCCTCTTTTTTCTCTTATCTTTTATAAATTCTTTTGGGTAGTTGTTTTCGAGTAGCATTTTGAATAGGACGTTTATTTCTTTACACTGGTCCTCTGGCGTTGTTGTAACTCTACGTATTCTATCTGCAAGACCTTGTATTAATCCTCGTTTTACCGTGAGTGGATGAGCTGAGTGATAATCAAGGAATCTTCCAGAGTGTGTGGCTTTCCTATATAGCGTCGTTTTAATGCTACCATCTGTTATTCTTTGTATTTTGCAGTCTAATATAGGCAGTTCCCCAATTTCATTCTCTACTTCCATAGTGAATTTTATTGAGTCGACATGACTGCTTATGTGTGGGAAGAGTCTCTCAATATCGTTCTTTTTCACTATTACTAGTGTGTCGTCTACATATCTCCACCAACATTTTAGTGATGACCTGAATGGTTTAAGAGCATTCTCTTCCCAATAATCCATGAATATGTCAGTTATTATTGGTGAGATAGGCGATCCCATGGCTACTCCTTCATTTTGTTGGTATATTTTCCCCTCGAATGTGAAATATGTTGTTGTCAGACAGAATTCCACCCCTTTTATTATCTCTTCTACGGATAACTGTGTTCTGTCTTTTAGGCCATTATCTTCTTTTAGTCTCATTTTCAGTGCATTCATGGCCATTTGAATGGGTATTTTAGTATAGAGACTGTTTACATCAAAGCTGACTAGTATTTCATCTTCCTCTATTTTAGTGGTTTTTAGTCGCTTCACTAATTCAAATGAATCTACTATTCTAGCTTTTGAGTTGTCTCTTGTTGGTCTAAGCATTGTGGAGAGAAATCTTGATAGCATATACGTCGGTGTGTTTCTAAAGTCTACAATCAATCTTATTGGATATGCTTTAATGTAAAAGCACTCCATGACATAAAAGCAGACAAATCCATTGTCATTACTCAAGTAGACAAAGTAAACACAATAGTAGTACTTAACAAAACGACATATAATGAAAAGATGAATGAACATCTGCAATCTGGACCCTATACCCTAATGACGAAGTCAGCTGAAACAATCACAAACGAAACGATGAAAGAAACGGCAAAGGTGGTTAGACAGATGAAAGAAGTAATTCGTAAGTCAAAATGGTTTGAAATTATGCCAAAATCATGCAATATACCTAGAATATATGGCAAGTGTAAGCGCAATATCGCTTGAAATTAAGTCACGCGTAGATAAAGGCTATCCCGGTCCAGAACAAACAGGAAGCCGGTCACTGTTTCTACGGTACTATTAAAAAACAAATCAATTAATATATATACAACAAACCTTAACGGTTTCAAGAGTACAATACACAATGCTTAACAGAAAGCAAGGCACCGCTATCAGAGCGGATAAACGTTAAAGCCAAAATTACGAACTAGCCGGATCAGACACGACCGTTCAGGTAAGCAGTCAGTAGAAGAATGAACCCAAGTAAGAGATAGACAAAGCATAGGCACAAAGATAGAATTTAATTGGTTACTTAACCAATCAATAAATAAGATAAACTCAACAGAATAATACAAAGTAAGACATGGGTCAGCAAAATAACAGATCACAAAAATACTCTGATTGGGTCATGAGTTCAACTGTCTGACTAAAAGGATCGAAGTAAAAACACACATACACAGTTAATTAAACAAGGTGGGATAGACACGTTGGGCATGGATAATTGTGTTGCAAAAATGCTAGGCTGATCCGGGACAGGTTGACTTGATTTAAGGATGGGAATTGAATTCATCTTACACCGGCCCCCAAAATCCGACTAGGATTTTATGAATCATGTTACACCGAATAACCCTCGTGCCCGGCTCTCTTACAGTGTCTGATGGAGTCTCCATACTTATATTTCGATAGACCGATAGTAGGTGATTTGGCGTGAGAGTTAGATGATCTCTACTATCCGATGTTGATGGTACAAGCGGTCGATCATTCAATATGCGTTCTACCTCTGCCTTATCACATAGTATATGTAACTGTTGGGTGCAGTTTTCAGAGTCGAAATTGCGTCCAATACATCTAGGGATTCTCAAAGCCGCTATTCTCTTCACGGCGCCTATCCAATTCCGCCAGACTTCCTCGTTTTGTGAGGACAGTGACTGAACCCATCCCATATTTTGTTTGCAGAGTGACTGTAACATCAGCTTTGCTGGAAGCAACAGTGGCGACAGTATCCCAAGTGGATCAAAGATAGAAGATACTACTGATAGAATGCCACGTCTTGTAACAGGTTTTCGCGGGATTTTGAAGGGGAAAACAAAGCAATCTATCTCCGAGTTCCATTCTAAACCAAACGTACGTTCTACTTTCACTGTATCTCCATTGATGAATCGAGACGTCGAGGTAGGCTCCTTTAGCGTTACCGATTTTGATAGTTCTGCCCGGTTAGCAATCCATTTATGCAGTCGGAAACCTGCACGACTTAGCAGATCACTGGTGTCAGTGATAAACCTGCTGGTGGTCTCAACATCCTCAAAGCATGCCAAGCAGTCGTCGACATAAATGTTGTGCCGTACTACATCTCTTACTGTTTGCGGATATAAGCAACCAAAGTCCTCTACTGCCTTTCTCAACGCGAAGTTCGCAGAGAAGGATGATGAAGTTGCCCCAAACGGATGCGCTGTCATCTGAAACTCCTGCGGCTCTTCGTCTATAAAACCATTTTTCCACCACAGAAATAGTAATGCTCGTCGATCGTCTACTGGCACCTTCACTTGCATAAACATATCAGCTATGTCCGCGACTACAGCAGTAGGCTTTTCTCGAAAGCGCAATAGAACACCAACAAGCTCGGTAATCGTATCAGGTCCTTCATATAGCTTATCGTTCAAAGAATAGCCTCTAAAGGTTGCGGCGCAATCTAGAACTATTCTCAGTTTATCTGGCTTTTTTGGTTTCTTTACGGGATGCTGTGGAAGATACCACCTCGGGCGATAGTTGGCTGCTAGCTGCTCTAGGGGTACCGGAAGGGCATAACAATTTTTTAACATCGTATTTATCCCATCCACATATCGTGCTAAAAGGTTCTTGTCACGCGATAACCTCCGTTTTAGACTGAGTAACCGATTTATGGCGATTACACAATTATTGTCCGTTACCTTTGCTGGATCTTTCCATGGCAAGGGAATGATGTAATGCGTGACAAGAACCTTTTAGCACGATATGTGGATGGGATAAATACGATGTTAAAAAATTGTTATGCCCTTCCGGTACCCCTAGAGCAGCTAGCAGCCAACTATCGCCCGAGGTGGTATCTTCCACAGCATCCCGTAAAGAAACCAAAAAAGCCAGATAAACTGAGAATAGTTCTAGATTGCGCCGCAACCTTTAGAGGCTATTCTTTGAACGATAAGCTATATGAAGGACCTGATACGATTACCGAGCTTGTTGGTGTTCTATTGCGCTTTCGAGAAAAGCCTACTGCTGTAGTCGCGGACATAGCTGATATGTTTATGCAAGTGAAGGTGCCAGTAGACGATCGACGAGCATTACTATTTCTGTGGTGGAAAAATGGTTTTATAGACGAAGAGCCGCAGGAGTTTCAGATGACAGCGCATCCGTTTGGGGCAACTTCATCATCCTTCTCTGCGAACTTCGCGTTGAGAAAGGCAGTAGAGGACTTTGGTTGCTTATATCCGCAAACAGTAAGAGATGTAGTACGGCACAACATTTATGTCGACGACTGCTTGGCATGCTTTGAGGATGTTGAGACCACCAGCAGGTTTATCACTGACACCAGTGATCTGCTAAGTCGTGCAGGTTTCCGACTGCATAAATGGATTGCTAACCGGGCAGAACTATCAAAATCGGTAACGCTAAAGGAGCCTACCTCGACGTCTCGATTCATCAATGGAGATACAGTGAAAGTAGAACGTACGTTTGGTTTAGAATGGAACTCGGAGATAGATTGCTTTGTTTTCCCCTTCAAAATCCCGCGAAAACCTGTTACAAGACGTGGCATTCTATCAGTAGTATCTTCTATCTTTGATCCACTTGGGATACTGTCGCCACTGTTGCTTCCGGCAAAGCTGATGTTACAGTCACTCTGCAAACAAAATATGGGATGGGTTCAGTCACTGTCCTCACAAAACGAGGAAGTCTGGCGGAATTGGATAGGCGCCGTGAAGAGAATAGCGGCTTTGAGAATCCCTAGATGTATTGGACGCAATTTCGACTCTGAAAACTGCACCCAACAGTTACATATACTATGTGATAAGGCAGAGGTAGAACGCACATTGAATGATCGACCGCTTGTACCATCAACATCGGATAGTAGAGATCATCTAACTCTCACGCCGAACCACCTACTATCGGTCTATCGAAATATAAGTATGGAGACTCCATCAGACACTGTAAGAGAGCTGGGCACGAGGGTTATTCGGTGTAACATGATTCATAAAATCCTAGTCGGATTTTGGGGGTCGGTGTAAGATGAATTCAATTCCCATCCTTAAATCAAGTCAACCTGTCCCGGATCAGCCTAGCATTTTTGCAACACAATTATCCATGCCCAACGTGTCTATCCCACCTTGTTTAATTAACTGTGTATGTGTGTTTTTACTTCGATCCTTTTAGTCAGACAGTTGAACTCATGACCCAATCAGAGTATTTTTGTGATCTGTTATTTTGCTGACCCATGTCTTACTTTGTATTATTCTGTTGAGTTTATCTTATTTATTGATTGGTTAAGTAACCAATTAAATTCTATCTTTGTGCCTATGCTTTGTCTATCTCTTACTTGGGTTCATTCTTCTACTGACTGCTTACCTGAACGGTCGTGTCTGATCCGGCTAGTTCGTAATTTTGGCTTTAACGTTTATCCGCTCTGATAGCGGTGCCTTGCTTTCTGTTAAGCATTGTGTATTGTACTCTTGAAACCGTTAAGGTTTGTTGTATATATATTAATTGATTTGTTTTTTAATAGTACCGTAGAAACAGTGACCGGCTTCTTGTTTGTTCTGGACCGGGATAGCCTTTATCTACGCGTGACTTAATTTCAAGCGATATTGCGCTTACACTTGCCATATATTCTAGGTATATTGCATGATTTTGGCATAATTTCAAACCATTTTGACTTACGAATTACTTCTTTCATCTGTCTAACCACCTTTGCCGTTTCTTTCATCGTTTCGTTTGTGATTGTTTCAGCTGACTTCGTCATTAGGGTATAGGGTCCAGATTGCAGATGTTCATTCATCTTTTCATTATATGTCGTTTTGTTAAGTACTACTATTGTGTTTACTTTGTCTACTTGAGTAATGACAATGGATTTGTCTGCTTTTATGTCATGGAGTGCTTTTACATTAAAGCATATCCAATAAGATTGATTGTAGACTTTAGAAACACACCGACGTATATGCTATCAAGATTTCTCTCGACAATACTAAGACCAACAAGAGACAACTCAAAAGCTAGAATAGTAGATTCATTTGAATTAGTGAAGCGACTAAAAACCACTAAAATAGAGGAAGATGAAATACTAGTCAGCTTTGATGTAAACAGTCTCTATACGAAAATACCCATTCAAATGGCCATGAATGCACTGAAAGAGAAACTAAAAGAAGATAATGGCCTAAAAGACAGAACACAGTTATCCGTAGAAGAGATAATAAAAGGGGTGGAATTCTGTCTGACAACAACATATTTCACATTCGAAGGGAAAATATACCAACAAAATGAAGGAGTAGCCATGGGATCGCCTATCTCACCAATAATAACTGACATATTCATGGATTATTGGGAAGAGAATGCTCTTAAACCATTCAGGTCATCACTAAAATGTTGGTGGAGATATGTAGACGACACACTAGTAATAGTGAAAAAGAACGATATTGAGAGACTCTTCCCACACATAAGCAGTCATGTCGACTCAATAAAATTCACTATGGAAGTAGAGAATGAAATTGGGGAACTACCTATGTTAGACTGCAAAATACAAAGAATAACAGATGGTAGCATTAAAACGACGCTATATAGGAAAACCACACACTCTGGAAGATTCCTTGATTATCACTCAGCTCATCCACTCACGGTAAAACGAGGATTAATACAAGGTCTTGCAGATAGAATACGTAGACTTACAACAACGCCAGAGGAACAGTGTAAAGAAATAAACGTCCTATTCAAAATGCTACTCGAAAACAACTACCCAAAAGAATTTATAAAAGATAAGAGAAAAAAGAGAGTAAAACCGGAGAATAACAAGATGGAAGAATGCAAAAAAACAGTCACAATACCATATAAAAATGGTACATCAGAGGCAATTCAAAGAAACCTCAAAAATATCGGCATTCACACAACTTTCAAACCGACAAATCTAATCAAAAATAAAATAAATCAACTGAAAGATCCCATAAAAATGATGGATAAAAACAACTTGATTTACAAAATATCTTGTGCTGACTGTCCGACTAAATATGTGGGGCAAACGTCCAGATCACTCAAAATAAGAGTGAATGAACATAAACGCCTAACCAAAAGGTCAACCAACAGGAACACAAGCCTACAAGAATCTTGAAAAACATTCATCGATAGCTGCACATGCATGGGACAAAAACCACGATATCGATTGGAACAATGTGTGTATTCTAAAAACTAACATGAACAAATGGAAAGAAAGACTTCTCATGTTAACTCCAACTGTGTATACAAATTTACGTGTATCTGAGGGAGCACTTACATTGGGAGAACAGAAAGAAGGGCACACCTCCGATTTTCTGAATATGTGCCAAAAAGCCTACGTCTCAAGGGAACAAACTGTTATAGTAGCGCTATTACTAGACATCTTCTCGACACGGGTCACGAGGTAGAAATCGAGAAATCCTTTAAAATTATCAATAGACAAGGGAGTTCCATTCTCCTCAAGTTTGCCGAAGCAATTTCTATCAAACGCTTGAAACCAGATTTATGTGTTCAGAAAGAAGCAGTTATTAATCTTTCCTTACCCTGGTGTCTTTATTCTCCCATCTAATTACGTAATCTTTGTCTTTAACCTCCCCCCTCTTCTATAATCTGTAATTTTGCTTGTCTCTTGTTTCTATGATTTGAGTTGAACTCAGTACATTGTTACCTAATTTATTAGTCACTCTGTATCTAACGCATATTTCGTCTTTATTACGTAACTCCTCTACCATTGTATGCATACATTTATTTTGTTGAAACTTGAACTGTCTGTGTAACAAGTACATAAGCGCAATTTTCTGAGCACTGTTCACTTATTGTGGAACTTTTTGTCAACTGACAACATGTAAAATTTGCAAGTATGTTATAACTTTTCTATACGCAAACCTCATAATTTATTTAGGCTGTAAGCAGCTGATGAGAAGCCAACGAAGTAAATGATGGTACCGTATCATTCTGCACAAACCACACTATTGTTCTTGCTTTATTCAAATTCATCAAGGGGAATAAATGCATGAACTTATAACAGAATCGATATTCATCAAGGTCACACCGGATACATGTAACAAGGGTGACTCAGTACAACTATCAACAACTTGGAATATAATTCTGAATACAAAAACATGAATGAACAAAAATAATGAACTATATATATATGAGTACAAATCATAAATGTGTGAATGAAACAATTCCAACAGTTGGGGTGTGAACACGGGCAGTAATTTAGCTCGAAATATTACCAATAACAAAACTTATCATTGTGTGTAAACTATTGAAATATAATTATACTCTATTTGATCTAATCTGCAATGCTTAAAGTTTTTTATTTGACTGAGTAATTGTCATGAACTTTATTTTATTATTATGGTGAACTCTGTTAGTTGTAAAACGGTTGTAAAAAAAACTACGAAATGATACCATCATCTCGTGAAATTTGTCTTCAAATTTATCAAAGGGACTAATTCTTTTAAATAAATATAAATATTCTTTGTTCATTAACCATTCTTTCAAACTTAACAGCTACAAAAGCTTACTTATCACAACACGTCAAAAGGACGAAGAAACGACATTTACCTTAAGTATATTCGCCAGACAAAGTATCGGTGTGAACATGTAGTCTGACAACGGTGAGATTAATTCAAGGAATAGAGCACAATCATTTAAGATATCAGCAACAAATCTAATGGAAACAAATAAAAGGAATAGAGAAAAAAATATCAAAAGGAGATAAGCAGAATATTTTTTTTCAAAGCTTCTCGCCTGTTTTTACTTTCTGCAATAAACCGCTTACAAAATAAAAGTTAGGTACTTCCAATACTAAAGAAGGAACCTTGGAAACCATCTTACGGAGGGGAATTCTTTACAATGCAGGTAGGAATAAAAATGGCTGATATTCAAACTACCCACAAACTGAATTAGAGAGAAGCTTTGTCGGTTAAACGATCCTACCAGTAGAGCCGATTAAACAAAACAGTTTAGTTTATCTAATACCCTACCTGCGATGATTGTCAGGTCAGATAAATAGGTCAAAGTAGCAATAGAACAGGGGAAGTCAGTCAGACTAGTGGAGCATAAAAACCTAGCAGCAAAGTCTAGATTAGTTGACCCGAATAAGATAAGAAGTCTAGAGAATAGTTCAGCTGTAGCACTAACTACATGCAATTACACACAACCACACAATAGAATGCGATTGGATAAGATGACAGTTTTAAAATCTAATGTAGCAGCAGGGTGGAGCGGGAGATCGATTACGGAAGATTTATTTATCGAATCAAGTGCGAATTCGTGTAATAGGAATGATTCAACACCTATCCACCCGGACATCTAAAAAGTGTTACTACCCCTACGATAAATAGGAAAGAATAAAGAAAACTATATTACGAAAGTCTCGAAGTCATGTGATTATAATTGATGATATGATTAGTAACAATAGTAGATTGTGTTCGAAACTGTGTCATCCAGTAAATAATAATACTGTTTCACTGTGTGACATACCTAATAGACAAATTAATATGGAATTACATACTACTACTACTGCAGTGCTTAAGTTCTACACATATATTACTACACCAGTTATTTTTTTTTACACAAACTGAAAACTAGACGCAGTATATTATGACATTATTTTCATTCCTTTGTGTTTCAAGGGGGAACATAGGGCTTCAAGTTTGGGCTATGAGGTTTCAATAGCAGTGATGTTTATTTTTCTCTTTACGGGGCTTATTACAGTCTAAGCAGGGTATATGAATGAGTCGGCAGCAGGTAATCGAACCGCCGAACAATCGTGGTGTGGTTTCACAGAAGTCTACCACTCAACCACCAATATACAAATACAAATTAGGACATTAAATGAACTTTTTTTAAGTGTAAAAAAGAATTTTTTTCTTCCCACTTTCAGAGTGAATGAATATATCGCTATAATCTAGCAAATTGGTGTATACTACTGACTACTGATATGAGTAGTTGGGGACTACAAACGTACTCCCTGGTCAAATCGAAGTGATCTAAACACCAGATAGTCGTTTCACTTATTTGGAGGCTCTACAACCTGAGTCTTACACGGAAAACTGTTAATGAGCTCGGTTGGAAATGAGTTAAACGGTCTGCCCGTGTGTTAAGATTACTTTGATTACTTTGATGTAACCAGTTGTATCAACTCTAAAGGACTGATTGCGGAAGAAATCTCAGCACAAATAGAAAACGCTTGCGCGGCATCTGACAAATTACGTCATCTCTAGCCTTGACAATGATATCCGGGCCTATTGGTCAAAAGATGTTTGTAGTGTGCACCAGTTCGCTATGTCCTTATTGATCACTGTAAGACATGACCGCTGAAAGTGTAAGGTTCGAAGAAGGTAACTGACTTGGACTATAGATGTGTTCACTCCATCTCACGTGTTAAGTGAGTAATAGTGAGGTTAGACTTAGTGTTAGGTAAGGAAGGGAAGTTGATCGATCTATGAGATTGTGAAGTTTAATCGATTTAAATGACTAGGAAACGTGTTACACATGCTGAGCTCCTTGTCGAGCACTCTTAGCTGACATAGAATTAGGTTGAAAAAGAGTTAAGTCACTGACAGTTGGTTTGAGTCAGCCAAGTAGGAAGGTGTTAACTGCCTGACTGCAGTCCTCAAGACACTAAGGATTAATACCTGGAAACTGTTGATGACATGGCTCAAAATCTTTCTTGATAGCGCATATGTGCTCATTCTCTGTAATCTACCAGTCTCATAAGGTCTTTATGTTTCGCCACATACTTAATCTCTTCCCCGCACATTTCCGTTCATTGAAATTCTTCAGAATTATTTTTTTCTCTGTCTATGTATGCTGTATGAAGTGTGTAACTGGCTATGTTGATCAAGTTTAAAATGTAGGTCATGTTAAGCTAATTGACACAACTCTCCATAGAACACCTTAACCTAGTATTGGACACTAGCCTGTCATGATTAGTAAAGGTTTTTGAAGTACATTGACTGTCATCCAGTGATCACATTGTGTTAATTATGCAGTCTTATACAATATCGGAAGATGCATCAGCCAACGCAAGAGGGATGATGGCTAACGAAATGGCAGCACAGATACAGAAGGCTCGTTTGGTATTTGCCTGCTAAATTACGCCTTCTCTGACTTAGTAGACGTGATATCCGGTTGGCTATCGATCAAAGGACGTGTGGTGTGTACTGCTCAGCACCAGTCCGCTCTGTCCTCCTTTATGGCTGGCTGGCTATGAGACATGGCCATTGAAAGTGTAACATGAAACGACAGGCTAGCTCTCTTTGATCACGTTTCTGTGTCCTATCTCCCGTGTTAAGTGGTATAATAAAGTGAGTAATACTCAGGTGAGGCCTCATTCGATTGAATGCTAGGCAAGTGGGAGAGGAAATCGATCGACGACGTTGTGAAGCAACTGGCTAGCACATATGTTACCAATACATCCCTAGTCATCCTCGACAACAGGTAATGTTAGCGAACTGACATAGAATTGGACAGGTTGGAAAAAAGAGCTAGTGGTAATCGAACCAAAAGATGGCTTTATCAATCAATGAAATCCACAATAGTTAGTTTAAGCCAACCGCCAGATAGAGAGGTGTAAACTGGATGACTGGCTGGTTGGGGTACACGGGATGGTAGGAACCAATGAAGGCTGGAGACAATGGATGATGATATGGCTCTAAGTGATCGTTCTCAATGGCTAGCTTGGCGCAAATGCATTCACTCCTTGTAATTTTTAGTATCATAAAAATCTATATTGCCCTTCCATATTACTATTCTTTTTGCCTCACTCACACTTCTGTTTATTATCTCTCTTATGAGTCTCTCATTTTTCTCTGCTCTTGCTTTGTGTGTTACATGAAGTGTGGCAACTTGAACTAATAAACATCTGTGCAAAGTTCCACGTTGAAACCAGTCAGTCAGTCATGCAATCTTACAGAGGGTTGTTGTGTAACTCAGCAGTCTGCTAGTACAATCTCTTCCTTCAGCAGCTGTGAATAAAAGCTTAAACAAGTATCCAACTAAAATCTTACAGCTAACCACGAAATCTGCATTGAAGCCACACTGATAATTTACTCCTATACACTAGATTATTTAGTGAATTCATAAAAGTCAAATTAATATGTTTTATTCAAGGAATTCGTATTTTATATACATCTGAGGAAGTTTATTAAGGTGTTCTTATTGTCGTTGGTGCCATTTCACTGACTTCCGCATAATAACCACATAAAAACAATGAAGAAATCAATTTTCATCAGGGATTGACAGCATCAATTAAAGAACTATTGAAAATCAGCAAGGAGTACTAGACAACTGTTTCGTCTTAGTTCGGGACTCTTTATCAGTACGTTGTCATAACCCTACCGGGGATCGAACCCGGTAGGCGAGCTCATCGACCATTCAGCCAGTGTGATGAACCTTAACTCCAGTCGTCGTATAACCTAAGGGTCATGCATTCAGTAGCAGGCGGTAGGGGTCATGATTACGTACTACGGAAGACTCTCAAGAACTGGGTTTAAACAACTCTCCGATACACCCTGGATGGTTTCCAATGTTTCTCTAAAATTCATACCAATCTGTAATCAAACTTAAAACCAATCAGATCCCTAGAAATAATTTATTCGTGACTTTGATTAATACATCCAGACTGAATTAAGATCGGCCACATATTGATGTACATGAGCTTCTTGAATCAGTGCGTCTTTAAGTTATTTGATTTGTGGTGCCTATCAGTAGAATTTAGGAAGCACATGCATGACTCTTTAACGTTTGAAACCACAGGCACGCGCCTTATAGATTCTGTTGCTGGCCACCACCAAAAAGATAAGCAATCAAGACATTAGTTCATGGGAAGGAAATTATTCCGTTCAATAAATATGATTTATTAGAGGACTTCATCATGACCTGGTTAGAGAACCACTGGAAAACCTGCAGGGAGTACTGGACAAATGTTTCGTCAGCCTAGTTTGGGACTCCTCATCAGTAGACACCCACACCACTGGTGTTCGAATCCAGGACCTTCTGGTTACAAGGCCAGCGAGCTCGTAGACCATTAAGCCACTGGGACCCACCAATCCAATGGCCCATGATTTCCAACTCCCGCCAATTCACGACATAGCGCGACTACTAACGAATGTCATCGCTGGCGAGTATTTGTCCTCACGCCCGACCTGCTGTACCCTACTGGTCGACTTCCCACCGGAATCTCAGGTAAGTACCTACCCACCTGAATACGGCCACACACTAGTGAGCATCTCGCTGATATTTAAGTATTGGTTTGTAGGGATTTGATTGATTGGTTACAGGACTTCATGATTTAAAACTAATCAAATGTGGTACCATCGACCATCTCCACTAAGAACAATAAATCAAAGTAATAAATAAGTGAATAAATAAAATAAATAAATTTATCTCAACAATAGATTTAGTAATTAAATAAATAGAAAAACAAATAATAATAATAAATAATAACAATAATATAAGCATTGCTTACCGCCAAAATTTACAATCACAGTCTAGATTACTTCTATAAACAGAGCGAGAGAGAGAAATGAAAACACAATCGATAGGTAATCGATAAAAATTTGAATTTTATTACCCTTGATAACCAGCAAAGACAATTCGACCAATCATTCCTGCACCATCTAAAAGAAGAAAAAGGGAGGGGGAGGGAGAATTCTTAAGAATACTTTCAAATATATTTAAATATACATTCAAGTTTCATATTTGTCTGCGTTCAATCTCCCATGTCAAGTGATATCATAAGGTGGACAATATTGAGGTAAGCCTCAATAAAATAATAATAATAATCAGTCGAGTGAGTGCTAGGTAGGTGGGGGCAAGGATTCAGTCGACGAGGTTGTGAGATGGTTAGGACATGTGTCACACATAGTACGCATGTCTAGTCATCGCCTTCCTCAACAACAGGCAATGTTAGCTAACTGACATAGGATTGGACAGGTTGGAAAAGAAAGAGCTAGTAGTGGTCAAAGGAAAACATGGATTCATCAATCAATGAAATCCAGCTATCAACGAAGGAACGTGTGTACTGCTCAACAGTTCGCTTCGTCCTTCTCTGTGGCTCTGAAACATGGCCAATACGAGTTGAAGACATGAAAAGGTTTACTGTTTTTGATCATAGATGTCTACGATCTCTTACTCACATTAGGTGGTATAATAACGTAAGTAATGTTGACGTTAGGCGTAGAGTGTTGGGCAAAGAGGGAAAATCAATCAAATAGGCTATAAAGTTACATAGATTGAGATGGTTAGGTCACGTGCTGCGCATGCCTAACCATCGTCTCCCCCGACGGGCATTACTAGCTGATATAGGTGTTGTGGGTTGGAAAAGAGTAAGTGGTGGCCAAACAAAAACATGGCCTCATCAATCCATGAAATCCTTGACAGTTAAACTGAGTCAGTCAGGTAGGGAGATGCAGACTTCCGGGTTGGGGCCCTCGGGACTCTAAGAATCAATGGCTGGAGACAATAGGTGACATGGCTCAAAATCGTTGTCAATGGCTTACGCAGATGTATTCAGTCTCTGTAGTCTTTCATATTCCTTTCTACCATTACTCATTCTATTTCACTCTTATACTTGTCAAAACTCTATTGATTCTCTTCACTCATTTTCTTGTCTACCTTTGTGCGGTATTTGGAACGTGGCAACTCGAACTGCTGCACTTTGGTGCCAAGTTCTATGTTGAATCCAGACAGACAGACAATGCAATCCACAACAGTTAGTTTAAGCCAGCCAGCTAGCCACGTAGGGAGGTGTAGACTGGCATCCTGGTTGGGATGGTAATGACCAATGAATTCTGGAGACAATTGGTAATATGGTTCAAAATCGTCGTTATCAATGGCTGACTTGGTGCAGATGCATTCACTCCTTGTGATTCCTAATATCCAGTAAAACTATATTGTTCTTCTATATTACTATTCCTTTTTGCCTCATATTTCTATTTATTATCTCTGCTATGAATTTTTCTCTACTCTCTTCTCTGGTTTTGTGGACTAAATGGAGGAAGTGTGACAACTCGAACTGGTGGACATCTGTGCAAAGTTCTACCACTCCAATCAGGAAGCCAGTCTACACCTCCCTACGTGGCTGGCTGGCTTTCAGGGTTATATACCGAATTCCGAAGTCGTTATCACGTACAGTTCGCTTACGTTTCCTACACATAGCTGAAGCTGTTGCAATGAGATCGACTAAACCGGAACTTTGTATCCAAAAAGAACACGTCCAGGCGCTGTTCCTATCCTGGCCAAACTTGGATTGATGATTCTTCTTCTCACCAAGAGTGCTTCTTCCCCTTAACCCTCTTGGTATTTTTTCCTTTGCTTATTATTACAAATACTATTACAATTATTATTATTATTATTATTATGCCCTTCATGCATACATTCTCTCAATACGATCGAATTTTCATTTATGCTATCCGGACTTATTACTAGTGATATTATCTCTTTTCTCAATGTATGCCTCCACCTGTTTCATTTCACTCAATCGTTATTTTATTATGAACCTCTCATTGCAGTCTTATTATCTCCTGCTTAACACAGACCACTTTGTACTAACCACTGCACTCACCTGACACCTTTTATAACCCTGAACTGACTTGTCAATTTTCCTACCCCACACTCTACAAATCTATTATGACTAATCACCACCATTGTTTCCCATTTCACCGAAATATGTTGTAATCGATTTCAGCCTAGCACGTTTGTCACAGAAATACGACTGTTTATTTTGACACCCCATAATTAATCTGTTATTCTACGTTTAAAAAAATGTATCCACCGCATAACTGGCCTTTATTGTAACGACAACAAATATTATATTTTATAATTGTAAGAACCTGAAGAGAAATTATTGAAAAGAATATTCTTCGTTCAGATTGACTTTTAATTCATAATCTAACTGTTGTGGATTTCATTGAGTGATGAAGACATGTTTTCCTTCGACCACCACTAGCTCTTTTTTCCAACCAGATCCATCCTATGTCAGTCAGCTAGCACTGCCCATTGCCGAGGATGGCGATGGATGCATTGGTAACATATGTGCTAGCCATCTCAATCGATGCAGCTGCTTCACAACCTCATCGATTGATTTCCCCTCCCACCCACTTACCTAGCACTCACTCGACTGAGGCCTAACCTCAATGTTACTCAGCTTATTATATCGTCTAACACGGAAGATGAGTGCGTCGGTGGTATAGCGGTTAGGACGCTCGCCGACCATGCATATGGTCCGAGGTTCGATTCCCGGCCACCGACGCACTCCTTTACCTCGCTGAACCAGAAATAATGCTGGTAAAGAGGAAAGGTTGGGCGTGAGGCTAGCAACCTCATCCTGTAAAATAAACACTGCTACAAAAACTTCAAGCCACTAGCTTGAAGCCCTACGTTCCACTGGGGAACGTGAAGGAAAAAAAAAACAAAACACGGAAGATGGAACGGAGACACCTATGATCAAAGACAGCTAGCCAGGTTTTTCATGTCTTCCACTTTCAATGGTCATGTCTCATTTATAACCATAAAAAAGAACAAAGTGAACTGCTGAGCAGTACACACCACACGCCCGTTGATTGATAGCCAGCCGGATATCACGTGTACGCCAGCGAATTGCTGAGGTTGGATAAAAGTCTCCAATGAAGGCTCAAGTTTACGTAAGAGCAATTTTTCATTTTTTTTTTAAAGTTGAAGGTACATTAAAACAAAATGAAACAAAACAGAAGATTTTAAAACAAAAACACAAACAAACCTTTAAACATCCAAGTGAATGTAGCTCCTAATATAGTAGCTGATGAATTGCCAACGCCTACACCGACCAAGACTGCTTGTGAAGCCAGTGCACCAGTAATACTGCTAGCAAAAGCCTGTATTTCATAGAAAAAGAAAAAATGACAATAATAAAAGCGAAAACAATCTAAGACAGTACAACAGAAAGACAAAATTATCAATACCTGCTTAAATTTATGTAATGTTATGTTAAGTATAGTATCTAGAATAGCCTCCAGAGCAATCCAAGAAAGCTAATAATTACTGCGGGAATCGGTTAACTTTCTAGGATTGTAAGAATTAGTACACCATAAGTATAAAACTTCGGCACTGTAGTAGAGTATATTACTGCTACGTAGGGTCTCAGGGGTCCCCTCCTTATCTGAGGCCTTATGTAGGATTCTCAACAGAGCAGGAATTAGGGTGGCATTCAAACCTACAAACTCACTTAGGCGGGACAAGCTCAGTAGGCTAAAAGACCCGGTGGACCCAGTTGAACAAAATAATACAATTTACAAAATACATTGCAATGACTGTGAGTTAAGTCAACTACATAGGTCAAACTAGTAGATCAGGAATAGTGAGATCGCCTGTCAGAAAATAAGAATTTAGCTAAGGTTAGAATGGTTGATCCTGAGAAGATAAGTAATTTAGAAAACAAACTCAGCAATCGCACTGCATACCTTAACACACAACCACACAATGGTGTGGGTGGGAAAGAGTCAAAATTCTAAAAAGGTAATATAGGAAGGTGGAGATAGAGAGAGATTGATTACTGAATCCTGCTTGGTTCGTTGAGTCTACACCCAACACAACACATGCAACAGAAATGACTCAATGCAAATACCAGAAATATGGAAGATATTATTACCACCAGTCAGTCAAATCAGAGGAGGATAATAAATAATCGTAAAATTCTATTTCAATTCACGCACATCACAACATTCTAACAAGTCACTTATTTTGACTATACAAACACGCGCTTATTTCCCATCTGATTGTTATTGATCAATAACACTCATATTATTCTTTCTGAATGTACTTAATCTTATATTACTGATTTTATTCAAATATCTAGTCATCAATTTTTGCTCATGTATATAAATGAAGGAAAAAAGTTGTTGGAGAGACTTGATATGATTATGAGCAATAATAAATTGTGCTCGAAAAGTGGTTATCGGTAAATATTACTGTATAACACTGTATGATTTATCAAAATAAAATCTTATCCATAATGGAATTAGTACACTGTTATCTAGTTGCTTTCTAACGCCGTCAGCGAGTATTAGACAACTATTTTACTCTTGTTTGGGACTCTTCTTCAGTGTATGCACCCATGACCCCTCATCAGGGATCGAACTCATGACCTTCAGACTAGTAGGTGACCTCGTAAACCATTCACAGTCACTTAGACTGAATAGAACAGCCAATAAATTTTAACTTTTGACAATTTGCAATATTTTTAATATGACTCAATCTTTACTCTCGTAATTTATGAATTCTGATAATCTGTAAAATTACCTTTCCGTTTATTTTTTTTATTATAGCTTGAAACCACACAGTATTTTTGGTAGAAGTATGGAATTTTCAGCATGTGATATCGGTAGGCCAAATTTTGCAGGCCAACCACTGATATCAGGTGTGCATCGGCAGGGGATCGAACCCCAGACCATGTGTATGGTCGGCGAGAGTCATAACCGCTGTGTGTCGGTGACACAGCGGTTAGGACACCTGGAACTGATGCAGAAAAGTACATTAGGTGTTCTGTAGTATTTTAAAACTATTGGTAGTCCGCTCGTAATGCATTTTAAGCTCTTACAATGACAAACGTATATGCCTACAACTGAATAAATCTATACTGAAAAAAAACAACCAGAAGAAGCTTTTAAAACCAAAATTAATTGAAACAAATTTTTCATGCATTAGGCTATTGACTGCACTTATTGCATCAAGCCTGGTAATACTGACTAACTAACTAGCTAGTTGCCCACAGGTTGAATTAAATCCAGCAGGATTCAAAACCCTAAACTTATGGGTCAAAGGTCAAGTGTTTAAGTCAACCAGTAAAACTAGAAGCAAAATGCACTTTGTCATGAGCTGACATCAGTTAGAGAACCGCTTGTAGAACCAGAGTACTGAACATCTGTTTCCCCCCCCCCAGCTTGGAACTCTTCAGCAGTACGCACCACTTCACCAGGATTCAAACTTAAGACCTACCAGTTACAAGGCAAGCTAGTGTAGACTATTCGGTCACTAGGATCCGGTCTGAGCAGCCATGAGATCCACCTTTTGTCAATTCGTAATTTATAAATAGCGCAACCACTACTGGCCGGCGAATGTCTAATTGGTGGGGGTAACTTCTTTCTCTTTCGCCTAAATCTTGGTGGACCCCAGTAGTCACTACCTCTCATCAGAAGTGATAACTTGCTGTATATCCATAGACAGTCGCTGGAAAAATGATTTATCAAAATTTTTTTAAAATTCTAATTTGATAGTGGAAACTGAAATGAGCCAAGTTAAAACTTTGCACAATAATTGATTAGATCAGTCTAATACACCATTAAAACATAACACAAAAATCCATATAAATGTTTAAAGTCACTATAATAGACGAATATATATAAGTATACAACATATATAAATGGAAATGCTCGCTAGTGACTTGATACAGAACGGGGTTTCCAGGAGTTCTAGATAGAGTTCGTGACCAGTGATGTCCATCCTGTCGGGGGAGTGAGGATGGATTTCCCGCCAATGACATTGGTTAGTGGTTGCGCTTAAATCAAAAAGTGGTAGAAGTTAGAGTTCATGGGCTGGCGGCCATTGAGTCGGGTCCCAGTGGCTGAATGGTATACAAGCCAACTTGCCTTGTAACCGGAAGGTTATGGGTTCAAACCTGTGAGGCGGGGGCGTACTGCTGATAAGTTCCAAACTATGACGATATAGCTGTTCAGTATTCCACGCTAGTTTTCAATGGTTCTCTAACTGACATCAATCAGTGATCAACTCGTAAAAACAAAATTGACTACACTACAGGTTCATGAAACACACCTCAAGTTGTGTTTCTGAAGGTAGTTAAGCTGCTCTATGAGTTAAAGCAGAATTTATTGATTCGCATAACATACTTTTCAGCACTTTTTTTCACAGCTAGGCATGCAAACTTGGAGAACATCATAAAACTCATAACCTTCCAGAGCTTTCTATGTATTTTATGTCTGGATTCAACATTGAACTTGGCACCGAAGTGCAGCAGTTCGAGATGCCACGTTCCAAATAGCACACAAAGGTACACAAGAAGATGAGTGAAGAGAATCAATAGAGTTTTGACAAGTATAAGAGTGAAACACAATGAGTAATGGTATAAAGGAATATGAAAGATTACAGAGACTGACTGAATACATCTGCGTAAGCCATTGACAACGATTTTGAGCCATGTCACCTATTGTCTCCAGCCATTGATTCTTAGAGTCCCGAGGGCCGGGCCCCAACCCGGAAGTCTGCATCTCCCTCCCTACCTGACTCAGTTTAACTGTCAAGGATTTCATGGATTGATGAGGCCATGTTTTTGTTTGGCCACCACTTACTCTTTTCCAACCTGCACCTATATCAGCTAGTAATGCCCGTCGGGGAAGGCGATGGTTAGGCATGCGCAGCACGTGACCTAGCCATTTATATATAAACTTGCACGAAAAACCAACAAACTGGCAGATGTTGGCAGCGAAGACAGGATTTCAGGTGAACATTGAGAAGACAGAGGTCATGACGATAACCAACCAAAAGCAACAACAGCCAGCCCCAATCACCATCAACGGGAGAGATTAAACAGAGGTTACTTCTTTGACCTCTTTAGGAAACACGGTTTTAACTACAGACAGGCGGGACGGATTAAGATGTCAAAGCCAGCTGGCCAGCATCGGAAAGACAAGATACACCTTCATCAAGCAACCTGAAACCAGTTTGGAAATCTTCTGCACTGACTCAGTATGAAGAACAAGATTCGTTCGGATTTTTAACACAAATGTGAAGTCAGTCAGTCACTTCTTCTATTCGGGTCAGTATCTGCACTGCACGTGTACCACGAAAAGGATTTTCAACAATAGACTTTTATCAACAGCTGCCCACTTCGATGGCTGGCTCCGCACGAAAGATCAAATGACCAGCTGGCAGGCCGGCCAGTCATGACTATTAGCGACAAGAAACCCTGGTTGGCAATAAACCAACCAAGAGTTCATTGCTTAACAAATATGTAGGAGAAAATGTAGATGGATTGGGCATACGTTGAGGAGACCGTCAAATGACATCGCGCACAATGCAGGCCATCGCTCGAGTGGAATCCCAATGGGAAGTGACGAATAGGTCATCGGTGCGAGTGTGACATGGAGGAGATCGTATGACGAAGAGGAGATCAGAGATTATGGGCAATCGTGTAACTACCTAGTTGAAGAGGACAGCGCAAAATAAAGCAAAGTGTGGATGTGTTATTAAAGCCTCATAATCATCTCGGAACACAGGCAAATATATAAATTATTATTATTATATGTCCAAACCAAGTTCACTTTTAACAGTTTGAAAAAAATTGGGCATTGGGTATGATATTCATTATAATGAAGGTTTTTGTATTTCCCAATGAATGAATGAAAAACAAAACTGACGTTTCGCTATTTAGTGCTGCTGCTAATAGCTTTATCAAAGTATTATTAAACCGGAATTTACAAAATCTCAGCATATATACATATCTATAACAAAGAGTTAAGGGGTGAGAAAATAGACTTAGGTCAAGTTAAAAGGACATATTGAAAGTCAAAATAACAAAGAAGAAGATCACTAATCCAAATAACAAAGGTAATAGTACATCTGTTATAGTATCAAAACAAAGTTTACTAACTTGATCATCGTTTGTCAGTCTGGGGTCATTTTTGTTGTCAAGTTGGTCAATTGGTAAAGATAACAAAACCAAGCCATAGGTCTACACGCCATAGAACCAGGCCACAAAATTGATTTTGACAATATTGAAATAATCCAGAAAAAGCACTTCAGAAATCACAAAGAACGTCTAATATCAGAAGCACTTTATATCAAGTGGAATCAAAATTGTCTGAATAGGAATGATAGACTAAAACAGAATCTGACCTGGTTACAACACCTCCCTCCTCCACCAAGTGACAAAATCAACACGAATGTGATAAGCAAGTTCACGATGTAAACACACACTACTTTTATAATGTTACACACTGATCAAATCCAACAACCTACACTTGATTTTGTTATCTTTACCAAGTGACCAACTTGACAATGAAAAATGCCCCCAGACTAACGAACGATGACCAAGTTAGTAAACTTTGTTTTGATATCATAACAGATGTACTATTACCTTTGTTATTTGGTTTAGTGATTGATCTTCATTGCTATTCTGGCTTTCAGTATGTCCTTTTAACTTGACCTAACTTGTCTATTTTCTCACCTCTTCACTCTTTGTTATATATATGCTGAGATTTTGTAAATTCCGGTTTAATAATACTTTGATAAAGCTATTAGCAGCAGCACTAAATAGCGAAACGTCAGTTTTGTTTTTCATTCATTCATTGGGAAATACAAAAACCTTCATTGTAATGAATAATAATATTAATAATAATAATAATAGTAATAAAGAGCCATACAAAGGAAAACCCAATAATTTTCAAGCCAAACAAAACTTGCCTGTATAGTGTCCCAGATTTGATATTCCAGATAGTCTTCACTAACACTGGATGGATATCCGACAGGAAGGAAGAACTTCTACACCAAGTGGTAGTAGTAGTAGTATAATGGCAGCATTTTATTATTTGCAAACAAACAAACCAACTAACCTTAAAAGTTGCCCATGATAAATCGAAATCTGGCATCCAACTACTAAAAGCACAGCCGCCTTGACTTTTCTTCGGTATAAATACACGAGAAACTTCATCACCATATGATTCCACAAACACTTCCGTGGTCATTTGGAGACGTATTGTGCTGTATATACACACATACAAATTTTCAACAACAACAAAAAAGAGAAAATTTCTATGCAGCTCGCAGAGACTAACTTTATACAGAAAGTGTATTAGTCTACAGGTGAATTTAAATGCAAAATTACACTTTAGCTGAGGTGTTTATTCATTAAAATTTTATTGAACTATAACAAACGTAAAGTCTTTATCAGCTCCTACAACACGCCTGTAACATCCAGTTCAGAATGTTGGCTAGCTGTCGGCTAAATAGGAGTTTTCATCTTTGAAACTCACTAGAGAGAAAGGTACCTACAGCCACGCATGTGATCGTTTTCTTATTTTTTTAAAATCCCTTTTCCATGGCTGAGTACCTAAAAGGATAGTTTTTGCATCTGATATAAAAAAGCGACTTGGCATAGACTGACTAGTTTAACCGTAGAACTTTGGACAGCTGTGCACCTCTACGTAGCACACAAAGCAAGAGAAGAGAGCAAAAAGGGACTCAAAAGAAGAGAGATAATAAACAGAAATATGTGGTAAGAGGAATAGTCATATGGAAGAATCTCAGAAGGGACGTGAGTTCCTTCAAGGTTGCAGATACGCCTTGCTGACGTGTGCCAAATAGCACGAAACCTAGGTCCAAGGTTCCCTGTGGCCGAATGCCTACAACCATCTAAAATCAACAATAGTTTTATTGGATATTATGAATTGCATAGAGTGGATGCATCTGTACCATCATGTAGAACCATATCATCAACTGTCACCAGTCTTTATTGGTTTCTACCATCCTAAGGAATCCAACCAGTCAGTCAGTCGGCCAGCCTACACTTCCCTACGTGGCCGGCTTAAGCTAAATGTTGTGGATTTCATTGAATGGTGCTCTCTTTTGACTACCACTAGCTTTCTCGCTTCCAAACTGATCCATCCTATGTCAGCTAGCATTGCCCGTCAAGAAAGATGATGAATTGCTAAGGATGCATGAGTAACACATGTCCTAGCCATCTCAATCGGTGCCACTTCATGTCAACGATTGATTTCACCTCCTCACCTAGAACTCACTCAACAAGGGCCTCATTCCAATGTCCCTCACATTATTACATAACTTAACACGGGAGATATAACGCAGGCAGGGATGACTAAAGAGACATGGAATAGCGTCAGGCACTATAACAAAGCCACACGCACATAACAAAGTGCGCTTCAACGAGTTGAGTGGAACCAATTTTAAATTTCTTCTTCGAATTCACATAATCACCGTTCCCTATAAAAAGTTATTCAGATACGTTGATTTAAGACAAAAGCCTTGAAGCACTTGTTGGTCTCATCTATGAAAATTTCTGTGCTTGTCCAAACCCTTCTTGAATGAGACAATTGAGGTCCCTGACATCAATTCTTCTGGCAGTCATATCCAAGAATTTATCACTCACAACCAGTACTCCACGAGAATACAGCTTCTCCATGGATTTTCAACTCCCCTGCTATGTCCTCTTAGGTGTTCCGACCACATGGGAAGAAAAAGGGAGGACTGATAAGGTCTGTAGTCATTATTTAGAATTATTTAAAATATGTAATCAAATCTCCTCTCTGCCTACGGTATAACAGGGAGAAGAGATTTAAACTGTCTAGTCTTTCCTCGAATGGTAGATTATTCATGCTGAGAACCATACGTGTTGCCTTAAGGGGATAGGCCATTTGGATGCAGTCATTGTGTCGCCACATGGTTGTCCAGCCTTCGCTTACAGGCGTCCACAGACGGTGCCATAGCTACATCCGCCGGTAAGGAATTCCAGGGACGACAAACCTGCAGTGAAAAGAAGTGGGAGCGCACCCGGGTCTTTGCCCTCTGGTGAGCTATCCTTCTAGGATTTCCACGAGGGGGAGCCTATACCTACTCAATGGCAGAACACCTTTCTTTGGGTGATTCTGGTCATTTGTTATTTTGTAGGCAGTAATTAAATCCCCCCTAAGACGACGGTAGCTAAGTGTGAATAGGCCTAATTTCTTCAGCCTTTCATCATATGGTTTATTTCGGAGACCAACCACTCCTTTTGTTGCCCGTCGTTGAACTCTTTCCAAGAGGTTGGCGTCTCTTCTAAGCAGTGCGGGTACAATAATATTATGCACTTCAAGGTGTGGTCTGACGTATGTTTTGTACAACCTTAGAAAGAGTTCAGGAGTGAGTGCACCTAACTGTCTATGTGTAAAGTGTATAACCGCATATACCCTCGCTACATCCCCCGTGTAATTTACGCTTGTGTCCATTTTTTCCGTTAGAACTAGACCTAAGTCGCGTTCCGACGTTGTACAGGACAAGCTTTCATTGCACAGGGTATAACTTGCATTCTGCAGTCTAAAGTTTCGTAACTTCCCTACTTTGCACTTTTTCAGGTTGAAAGTCATGCCACTGGCCACCACCCAGTCTTCTATAAGCTTAAGATCTATCTGCAGCCTATATGAGTCTTCCGAACACTTTATTACCCTACAAATCTTTACGTCGTCAGAAGAGTCGGGCAGCTTAGACGGCATGGCAGGTGATTGATAAAAATCATCAGTGGTCCTAGGATAGAACCCTGCGACATTCCTGACGACGAGCTGTGCTAAGATGATCGGACTCGATTAACCTTAGTGCAAAATTGCCTTTCAGCTAAGTAGTCCTTTAACCATGACAGAAGTGGTTTACCTAAACCTACCTGGCTTATTTTGTGTAGGAGAAGGTCATGGTGAACAGTGTCGAATGCCTTCTCAAAGTCTAGGAAGACCACATGGACTGGAACATTCATATCCCAGCATGATGTACAATCGTCCCAAGCTGATAGTAGGTTAGTAACGCAGGATCTGCCTTTCCTGAAACCGTGTTGGGTTTCATGGAGTATATTAGACCTATCGAGATATTCCCTGATGTGATCGTCAATAATACTTTCCAGTACTTTTGATACCACTGGGAGTAGAGCTACTGGTCTATAGCTAATGGCATTTTGCCTATCCCCACCCTTGAAGATCGGAGAAAAGATGACTCTTTTCCACTCACTTGGCAGTTTCCCCGATTCCATTGTGTGTTGGAACAAGTCGCATAAGGGCCTACAGAGAGCTTCGGCGCACTATTTCAGGACAGATGGCCTGATGTCGTCACAACCTGGGGACTTCCCAGGTGTGAGTCATTGTAGCTTCCTTAGTACTATTGCGGGATTTATTTGGGGAGTAGCCAATAGGTCTTCCTCCTTAGTAGTCCCAAATGGTCAATATCTCCTCCTCCTCTACTCCCCAAATAAATCCCGCAATAGTACTAAGGAAGCTACAATGACTCACACCTGGGAAGTCCCCAGGTTGTGACGACATCAGGCCATCTGTCCTGAAATAGTGCGCCGAAGCTCTCTGTAGGCCCTTATGCGACTTGTTCCAACACACAATGGAATCGGGGAAACTGCCAAGTGAGTGGAAAAGAGTCATCTTTTCTCCGATCTTCAAGGGTGGGGATAGGCAAAATGCCATTAGTTATAGACCAGTAGCTCTACTCCCAGTGGTATCAAAAGTACTGGAAAGTATTATTGACGATCACATCAGGGAATATCTCGATAGGTCTAATATACTCCATGAAACCCAACACGGTTTCAGGAAAGGCAGATCCTGCGTTACTAACCTACTATCAGCTTGGGACGATTGGACATCATGCTGGGATATGAATGTTCCAGTCCATGTGGTCTTCCTAGACTTTGAGAAGGCATTTGACACTGTTCACCATGACCTTCTCCTACACAAAATAAGCCAGGTAGGTATAGGTAAACCACTTCTGTCATGGTTAAAGGACTACTTAGCTGAAAGGCAATTTTGCACTAAGGTTAATCGAGTCCGATCATCTTAGCACAGCTCGTCGTCAGGAATGTCGCAGGGTTCTATCCTAGGACCACTGATGATTTTTATCAATCACCTGCCATGCCGTCTAAGCTGCCCGACTCTTCTGACGACGTAAAGATTTGTAGGGTAATAAAGTGTTCGGAAGACTCATATAGGCTGCAGATAGATCTTAAGCTTATAGAAGACTGGGTGGTGGCCAGTGGCATGACTTTCAACCTGAAAAAGTGCAAAGTAGGGAAGTTACGAAACTTTAGACTGCAGAATGCAAGTTATACCCTGTGCAATGAAAGCTTGTCCTGTACAACGTCGGAACGCGACTTAGGTCTAGTTCTAACGGAAAAAATGGACACAAGCGTAAATTACACGGGGGATGTAGCGAGGGTATATGCGGTTATACACTTTACACATAGACAGTTAGGTGCACTCACTCCTGAACTCTTTCTAAGGTTGTACAAAACATACGTCAGACCACACCTTGAAGTGCATAATATTATTGTACCCGCACTGCTTAGAAGAGACGCCAACCTCTTGGAAAGAGTTCAACGACGGGCAACAAAAGGAGTGGTTGGTCTCCGAAATAAACCATATGATGAAAGGCTGAAGAAATTAGGCCTATTCACACTTAGCTACCGTCGTCTTAGGGGGGATTTAATTACTGCCTACAAAATAACAAATGACCAGAATCACCCAAAGAAAGGTGTTCTGCCATTGAGTAGGTATAGGCTCCCCCTCGTGGAAATCCTAGAAGGATAGCTCACCAGAGGGCAAAGACCCGGGTGCGCTCCCACTTCTTTTCACTGCAGGTTTGTCGTCCCTGGAATTCCTTACCGGCGGATGTAGCTATGGCACCGTCTGTGGACGCCTGTAAGCGAAGGCTGGACAACCATGTGGCGACACAATGACTGCATCCAAATGGCCTATCCCCTTAAGGCAACACGTATGGTTCTCAGCATGAATAATCTACCATTCGAGGAAAGACTAGACAGTTTAAATCTCTTCTCCCTGTTATACCGTAGGCAGAGAGGAGATTTGATTACATATTTTAAATAATTCTAAATAATGACTACAGACCTTATCAGTCCTCCCTTTTTCTTCCCATGTGGTCGGAACACCTAAGAGGACATAGCAGGGGAGTTGAAAATCCATGGAGAAGCTGTATTCTCGTGGAGTACTGGTTGTGAGTGATAAATTCTTGGATATGACTGCCAGAAGAATTGATGTCAGGGACCTCAATTGTCTTATTCAGGAAGGAATTCCTTGCTTGAGATGTAGCTATGGCACAGTCTGTGGACGCGTTTAAGCGAATGCTGGATAACCATGCAGCGACACAGGGACTGCATACAAATGGCCTATCCTCTTAAAATGGCGTACACCATTTAGGGGTATACAATTAAACTTGTCGTTTTACTTCTTTACATTCTCCCCCGTCCTACTCTCCTGACAAATTTAAGTACACCTATTTCTATTATCATCATTTTTACCTGTATATATGTATATATATATATATATACAAACATATTTTTCATATTATTCTTCAAATTCAGTCAGCTGACTTACGTTTTCTTTTTCTTTTACTGCCTGTTAGTCTGAATAACTTCACTAGTTATATTTATTATTATCTCTTTTCGTTTGATGACAATACCGGAAGACTAACTGGTAAAAGGATCAATTCCATTCACAGTAGTAACAGTCTTAACACACCTCATACTACAAACCACATATAATTAACCCTAGCACTTCTCCTTTTCGCGTCAACCGAAGCTACGACCGTCGAGTGGCGGGACGAGCTACGCAGAAGTTTATCGAAGATCAGGAACCTATACCTCACAATCAAGAGGGGAGCACAAGGAAATCAAATTGGTTTATGCTAGCTCGTTAAAACGTTATTGGATTGGACAGCAGGAGAGTTGAAAATCCATGGAGAAGCCATATTCTCGTAGAGTACTGGTTCCCACACTGAATCAGAAATTCTTGGACTCGACTGCGAGAAGAAGTGATGTCAACGACCTTAATTGACTTATTCAAGAAGGGTTTGGACAAGCACGGAAATTTACTAAGGTGATTCATGGCATGACTAACTTATCATACGAGGAAAGGCTAGACAGTTTAAATCTCTTCTCCTTGTCATACCGTAGGCAGAGAGGAGATTTAATCACAATGTTTAAAATTTTAAATAATGACTACGGACCTGAACTATTTTCTTTTTTCCTTCCCACCAGGTCGGAACACCTTAGAGGACATAGAAGGAGAGTTCAAAAGCAAAGAAGAAATCATATTGCTGTTGAGTACTGGTTCTCACACCGAGTCATAAACTCATGAAACCGACTCCCAGAAGAAGTGGTGTCTGCAACCTCAGTTGATTCGTTCAAGCAGGGTTTGGACAACCACAGAAATTTACTAGAAGAGGATTAACATAGGCTCCAAGCCTTCTATCCTCAACCAATAAATTTGAATCTGAGATTAACACGGGCTTCGAGGGTTCAATCCCACGTCAAGAAATCGGGAAGCTAACAAAAATCATCATAATTTCAGATGAACTCACACTGTGTACTAATGAGGAGACTGAGAAGTATAATGACGTCTAACTTCTACCGGAATGAACTGAGTTATATTTCAATCTATATACTTCTGGGGGTACAACACGATAAAAGCCTAAATGAAACAAGAGCGTTCACACCTAATACTGGGAAAAACAATATAAGGGAACATAAATCTTTAGTCTAAATGACAGTAAATTGGTTCGTGAACGTCAACCATATTGTGACGAGACCTCGTTGTGACCTTGAGATTTCGAAAATTTGCTGTCAATTTTTGGTTCTCATTGCCACCATTAAAAGTCGACGTGACCCACTAGTGTTTGTTTTCTACTGTGGCTCACTTCAGGCATTATGACTCTAAGGATGTCAAAATGTTACTTTAGCTTAAAAGGTATGAGATATGCGAAAGATGTTTGCATCGGATACGCGCACTTAAATTGCTTAAATTCACATTCTGTCGGTTGATGGAAATATGCGTTTGGGAGATGTTAAAGTATCATCTCCAAAGTCAAGGTCTTTCAAAAGCTGATCTTCAAGATCCATTCGGACACAGGGAGTGATATAAAAGTTTACTGCAAATCATATCATGCCTACCATTGTCTCTGCAGGTTTGTACTGTTAAGCAGGTTTATGGCTTCTAAAATTAAGGTTAAGAGTCAAAGGTTAAGGTTGGAATTAGGAGTTACGATTATGGTTAGAGTGGGTGGTCAGTTAAGTAACAGTGTCGGAAAAATCAACGGGTCTCAATGCAACATGACCTGCAGTCACCTGGATGAATGCATCCATTATGCATGGTATGATTCCTCTGTAGATCATCTGTGTAGTGACTAGGGGACATTCCTAAAACATATTTGCGACATCTGTATAGTGTATTATCGTGCTTGCAATGTTTTTAATGCATTTTTGTAAGATTATGCAACTTTTTGCATCAAAATTATTATTGGTTATTCAAAGTCACCGTGCATTTTGCTGTGGTAGTTTAACTTAAACATACCTTTTAGCTCCCAAGTCATCTTTTCCCTGTGGGCGCCTCACGGCTCTTAACTTGCTGTCACACTGACGGAGGTTTCTAATAATGTGATATTTAGATGTGTACGATTCAGACAAACGAAGTTCACATCCATTAGACGCTGTGTGTGACTTGGGGGACGCATTTTGCTCAGTGCAACCTGCAGACACTTGCCATTGCAACGCCGCTTAGGTGAAGCTGACTGAAATTCAGTCGCTCAACATTTTTGACATCACTGGGTGCAGATTTCATTATGGTGTTCGTGATTTTGAATTCAGAAAGAGGGGCATTACTCTCAAACATCAATCAACTTGTTTAATAACGGATGTAGTAACGGCATTTAGGACACCCGAAGAAAACCTACATGTTTTCAGTTGATTACTCTTAAGCAGGGATGGACTATTCAGTAACTTGTCGACATGGATATGAACCGAATGTAACCTGACCTTATATCAAAAACCAGTGGTCCTTGAATGTCTTTACACAAACCAGTCGACTAAAACCGGGAAAGACATTAACCACTTACGGTGTGTGTATTACCAGTTCAGAGAATTACCTAATTTTATAATTAAGTTCTCGTTATTGAGCTAGTGGAGCATCGAATACGTTATGGGACGAAGTCAACTACCAGTAGATGTATAATAACTGCAGCTATCCAGATTGGTGCCTTAGTTGCTCGTGCACTATAGTCGGTTATCTATTGTAAGACAAATATCGAAAAATGCACGAGCTTATACGTATACTTCCTCGTATAAGTTTCAAGACAGATGTAGTTTCATGGCTGAAAAATTGCACAAAGAAAGTTAGGTCGAGCTCGTTTCCAATTCAAATATCTACTTGCTGGATGAACTGTCTTTGAAACTTGTATGCATCTAGATTTATGTTGAACAATGACATAGAGTACTACACAGCAAAATGGACATATCATATCACTCGTGGAATAGTACGGAAATTCGTAGGTAGAAAATTCCAAAGGAGATAAGTAGCTACGTACATTTTCATTCAAGCGTGGCGGGTCTCTGCTTAATTTTCATTATTTTGCATAACTATTATTGCAACCACTAAGATAAGAAATAGCCACTGTGCTTCTTCATGTCTCTACGATTATGTGAAAGAACGCTGACAGCTGCTTCCGTCTAGGACCGAACGAATTGTCAAAACCCAGATGTTTTTGTCGGAAGGCAGACAACCAAGCATTGGCACCAATTTAACGTGAACAGCAGAATCTGCTAGGATTTTTGTATAGTTTTCGAAACTTCCATGAGTCACTCATAGTCAGACGGTTTACTTCAACAATGTCTGTGGTACTGCAGGACGGTAATGAGTTATATTATAAAAATAAAAATATTTCGACGGTGCTAATGAGCACCTACACAGTCAAAAGGCCCATCAGGTAAAAGTACATAGCATATATGGAGTCCTGAATATGACTCCGATTACACTATTACAATATATCCACGTTTTCACGTTCTCCGATGTGCTGCAGGCTTGTACTCGGCCAATATGAACAACTTTGTATTAGGAAACACAATTGAAAACTTGAAAAGATATATTATTAACGAAATCAAGCCTCGTTCAGCGTGAGGCGAACGTAAGTGTGCTAAAATGCAATATATGTATAAACTCGCCTAGTAAGCTTGTTCGCTAGTTTTCTAGCCGGTCCCAAGTCCGGGTAAACAGAGAGGGTTGGGCGTGGGGCTAGCAACCCCACACCACTAAATCTTTCAAACCGCTGGAGAAACTTCAACACAGAAAATATATATAAAATACAGAAATTTCAAATAATAGTCTTATTCTTTGCCCGAATCGGAGAGGCGAAATGACACAGAGGGCTGGTGAAAACCTTCGGGAACCAGTTATCCCATGTGTCTTCTCTTGGTAAAAGCAAGACTAAGAATTCGTACGTGAAATGTCCGTACAATGTACTAGATTAGGAAGGCGGCTCAGGTAGCCAAAGAAATGCGAAGTTATGGCTTAGAAGTACTGGGTATCTGTGGAAGTAAATGGAATGGATTTGGACTGGCAACATTGTCAACAGGAGAGTCAGCAATCTACTCCGGTCATTCAGATGACAACCACGAACACACTGAGGCACTGAGTGGCTATCATGATGTCATCAGTGGCAGCCAAAGCCATAATGCAGTGGGAACCAGTCTTTTCCTGCAGGATAATATCAACAAGATTCAACTCCAAAGGAAGGAAGGTAACAATTGCCCGATGCTACAAACAAAGCGGAACAAGAAAAGAAGGATAATTTTTACAGGCAACTACGAACGGTAATGGACAACAAATGGCGACATCAAAATCCTCATTGGCGATATGAATGTCAGCCAGATTAGGAGCAGATAATACAGGAAGAGAACTCATAGTTGGTTGAAAGGCTCTGGATCAGCGTAATGAATGAAAACGGAGAACTTCTGCGCTGTTAATGATTTGGTGATCGGAGGCATTTTGTACAAGCACAAGGACATACACTAAGCAACATGGATTTGGCCTCACGTACACTCCACGAACCAGACAGATTCCATCTCAATGCTGCCTAAGAAAGTGTAGACAGTCTGCTGGATGCATATTCGAGAAGAAGAGCAGATGCGGACTCAGACCATCATCTAGTTCGAGGAACCTTCCAGACGAGGCTGAAATCCCTCAAAACTACTGGAGACAGACCACAATTCAATTTCGACACACAGAAACTGAAGGACAAGACTACAAGGGATGCCTTCACTACAGATCAGATCAGATCAAAGCAAAGTCGGATACACTAAGTGCCATTGCTGAGGAACTCTGTGTGGAAGAACATTGGAACTCTCTCTCTCTAGGTGATTTCAAGGAAACGTGTACAACTCTTCTAGGAAGAAGGAAGAGACATGAAAACGAATGACTCTCAACGGATACCTGGATACTAATTGGGGAGAGGAGGACGGTGAAAGATAAGTTGGCTTAATGCAAATATGGACAACACAGAGAGAAGCTGAATTTAACGAACACTGCACTGAATAAAGAAGTGAAGAATGGTGGTAGGAAAGACAAAAGACAATTCTGCGACACACTGGCATCTGAAGCAGGAAAGGCAGGTCGTAGGTGAAAGCGACTTCAAGACATTGTATCAAATAAACAGGTCTCTATCTGGGAAGATATAAACGCAGGAGAAACCAATAAGAGATTTTCAAGGGCACCTGATCACTTAGGAGAAGAAACAAAAAGAACAGTGGGCTGATCACTTCAAAGGACTCCTGAATCGACCACCACCGGAGATTCATCCAGATATACCACTACCACCAACAGCGCGTACAGCACTCCTCCAACGAAAGAAGAAATGTTTTTACGAGTTGATCACGGATTGATATCAGTTAGAGAACTATTGAAAACCAAGGAGTACTGGACAGCTTGTTGCGTGTTCTATTTGACTAAACTAGCGTACACGTATTTCCTAGCACTTCTTCACGCTTATTGATGTGCATAGACGTTGTGGCTACTCGACGCCCACAACGTAAAATCAGAAGGCACTTGTGAAGAGTGTAATCGTGTATTATAGCAGTAGTCAAATTTCAAAATTGTATCAAGGCAATGTTCAACAGTAAATTGACAAATGTTTATGAAGTACAAATAAAATCGGTCTCTGTTAACGTATAATATAAGTATGCAAATTAGATTAAAATCGTATGTTTATAGTTGGTATAGGGGTGCTACATAATTCCTTCACCAGAACACTGAAATATAAAAAATACATTTGTGTTCGACAAAAACATGCATCAGCGTAATATGCGGCAGAGATAGCACATAGAAAGCGATTTATTCAGCTGAAAAATGAGCAGTTTAATGCGGTTAATAAGGCCGGTAATAAATGCGATAATAAAGGAAAAAATAGGATTGATAATCATGGTAGAATATATAAGGAATGATAAAATCGGCCGGGGTATCTGTGATCTGTAGACGGAAAGGATACGTGAATATTAGGCGCTATATGATTAAATGTAATAATACAGGAAATATCGATGTTAAAATAGTAGTGACGTGATTTACGTATGAAAATATTCATCAGTTAAATGAGTAGTCAAATGACAATTACAAATAAAGATAATAAAAGTGAAAATTCGTAGTAAGTTATATTTTGATGATTTGCACATAACGTTTAGGCCAATGAACTCTCCTACCAGAGCGTGTAGTTTTCATAGGCTTCTCTGGTGACGTTGAAGCTTGCGTCGATGTAGGTGTTGGCACTTCGTTCAGCTGGTCTTTATCGTTGGCTTCGAAATCGTCGATGAACGCTGGTTTGGCTCTGTCGACACTGATGGCTTCTGCTTTATCCAGTCGTTCTATCGTGATAACTTTATCATTTCTATTTAGAACTTTGAATGGGCCATCGTAAGCGGGTTGAAGTGGTCGTTATACACCCTCTCTCCTGACGAAGACGTGAGTGCAATCTGTCAGTTGTGGCGGGATGTACGACGTTCGTTCCTGCTGGCGTGGAAGTGATATCTTGAGCTCGTTCATGTGTTGGTGCACATAACCAGTCATATCTTGTGGAACTTGGTTACCCGGGGTGAAAAATTCTCCTGGTAATCGTAATGGTGTTCCATAGACTAGTTCGGAAACACAGCAGCCAATATCTTTCTTTAGAGCAGCTCGTATACCAAGTAGTACCAGTGGAAGTTTGGTTGACCAGTCGTTTTGAGTCAAAGAAGCAGCGAGCACAGCTTTGAGTTGTCGATAAAGTCGTTCAACCATACCGTTGGAACTAGGATGGTAGGCGGTTGTTCGTATTCGTTTAATGCCCAGTAATTCAGTTAGCTGGTGAACAAGTCGGCTTTCAAACTGAGCACCTCTGTCTGTAGTGATAATGGATGGGACACCAAAGTTAGCTATCCAGTTTTCGACCAGGGCTTTAGCTACGGTTTCAGCGGAGTTGTCGGCTAATGGAACTGCTACAGGCCAACGAGTGAATCCATCGATGCAAGTTAGAATGTAGTTGAAACCATTGGAAGGAGGCAGTGGACCAACTGTGTCTACATGTATATGGTCAAATCTAGAGTCGGGATTAGGAAAGCGACCAAGTGGTGCATTAGTGTGACGGTTGATTTTGACTATTTGACAAGACAAGCAATTTCGTGTCCATTTCTTAACATCGCTATTAATGTTCGGCCATATAAATCTTTCTTTTATTAGTTTGATAGTAGCGCTGACACCGGGATGAGACAAGTTATGTAACTTCTCGAATACTGTATGTCTCATAGCTGCTGGAACGAAGGGTCGATATTTACCTGTAGAGGTGTCGCAGATTATTTTTGTCGTGCCAAAAGGAATTGCGTCTAGCTTTAAAGATGTTGTTTTAGAAGACACGATCTTCTTTAGTTCGGCATCATCTCGTTGTAAGTTTGAGAGACGTTCGTAGTCGATGTCTGGGCATACAATGTTGTCAATGTGCATACGTGATAAAGCGTCTGCCACTTCATTGTTTTTACCCTTTACATGTCGCAGATCGGAGGTGAACTGAGATATAAACTCGAGATGTCGTAGTTCGCGCGGAGAGTAGTTATCCTGTTTTGCTGATAAGGCTTTCGTTAGAGCTTTATGGTCTGTAAAGACAGTAAAAGATGTACCTTCTAGCATATGTCGAAAGTGCTTAATTGCTAAATAAACAGCTAATAACTCTCTACCTAAAGTGCTATAGCGACATTGAGTAGGATTCAGTCGTTTCGAAAAGAATGCAAGGGATTGTCATTCGCCGTATACCTGCTGCTGTAAAACTGCCCCGATGGCTACGTCTGAAGCGTCTGTCATGAGAGACAGGGGGCGTCATTTTGGCGTCTGACTAAGAGTGTTTAATAATTTAACACTTGTTTGACATTTTCGAATGCTTTAACAGCTTCTTTGGGCAAATGGAATGAACGACTACATCCACGTAAGCAATCGGTTAACGGTTGCAAAGCTTTAGCACAGTTCGGGATAAAACGCCGGTAAAAATTAACGAGACTCAAAAGTCTCCGTAATTTCTTAAAAGAATCTGGTAACGGATAATCTTTGATAGCTTTTACGTCGTCAGGGACTGGTCTGATTCCTTGGCTGTCGATTAAATGACCGAGGAATTTCAGTGAGGTCTTACCAAATTCGCATTTGTTAAGTTGATAGTCATGCCGTACTGGTTAAGTGTTTCAAACACGGTCTTCACATGTTTCAAATGCTCGGCTTCGTCTGCACTTGCAATTAGTAAGTCGTCGATGTATGCGTAGACGAAAGGGAGACCACTGAGTACTTGGTCGATTAGGCGTTGAAATGTCTGAGCGGCGTTCATTAGTGCGAAAGGCATGCGTACGAATTCGTATAAGCCAAATGGTGTGGTGATGGCGGTTTTCGGAACGTCATCCGAGTGGATGGGGATATGATGATACGCTCTAACAAGATCGATTTTAGAGAAAACTTTAACATCTGGTAAGTTGCTAGAGAAATCGTGGATATGTGGTATTGGGTATCGATCAGGTACCGTTTGCTTGTTTAAAGCTCGATAATCACCACACGGCCGTATCTCACCAGAAGACTTTTTGGGTACCATGTGAAGCGGTGAAGACCAAGAGCTGTTGGATGGTCGAATAGTATCAAGCTCTAGCATTTTATCGAACTCTGCTTTTGCGATTTTAAGTCGATGTGGGTCAAGGCGTCGGGGACGTGCGAAAACTGGTGGTCCAGTGGTTTTAATATGATGAACCACATGATGCTTTAGTTCTGTTCCTCGGAAAGAAGGTTGTAGAAGGTCAGGAAACTGATTTACCAAGTTGGTATATGGAGATGCTGGTGTGCGTGTGACCATCAAGTTCAACGATGATGCACGGCTAATCGTACCAGCGATGTACGTTTTATTGAGCGAGTCTACTAGCTTAGGATTTATCAGATCAACTAGCAGTTTGTGTTGCTTTAGAAAATCGATACCGAGGATTGGGGGTGGAACGTCTGCTATGATGAACGACCATGTGTAGGTATTCCGCAGACCAAAATCCAAAGTCGTTCGTTTACTTCCATATGTAACAATACTGGACTTGTTAACAGCTTGTAGCGTAACTGCTGGGTCAGGATGTTGACGTTCCTGTGTAGACGGAGGGAGAACACTCACCTCTGCTCCTGTGTCAACTAAGAATGTAGTACCGGTATTTTTATCTGTTACATAAAACAAACGACTGTTAGATCGTAGATTGCCAACAGTAGTTTTCACACATGACGATATATCTTTTGGTTTAGTCTGAAAGTTGCAAGGTGAACGGCACCGTCATGCATTGCTTCCATAACTACGGTGATGCCAGCAAATATTATCGCGATGTTGTGATGTGCTAGGGGATCGAGAAAGACGTCGACGAGACGAGCTTCTAGAACGGCTTGGTCGTATGCGTGTAGTCAGTTTTGCTAACTGGCTCAGTAAGGTGTCGACTTTGTGTTCTAGAGTCTGTATTCTATCGTGAGTGTCTGGTATTCTGCTAGTGGAAGCGACAGATTGAGGTGTTGACCTCTCGTACATGCGCTCCGCTATTTCGGTGAGCCTTTCTATGTCAATGTCGTCATCTCCGAAAGCAAGCACCTGCTGGATGTTTGCAGGAACTCGTCGCAGCCAGATTTGGTAAAAGAGACGTTTATCGATTTCTCTTCCTGCAACTAGGCTTTGCATATGCCTCATGAGTCGCGATAGGGTTTTATCACCTAACTCAACATTGCTTAACAGGCTTGCCTATCCGAAAGCGAAGTGCATCGAAGTACTTCTTCCTTCAACTTGTCGTAAGGCGCTTCTGTGCTGGGTTGAACGATGTATTGCCGTACCTGCTCGGCGACTTCGTCTGGTAGTACTGTACTCAAAATGCCAAATTTAGCTGTCTGTGACGTGAGCTTATTGCTAGTCAAATAATGCTCCAGTCGTGCAAACCAAAGATGAGGGTCTCTGGGCTTAAAAACTGGTACAGTAAGAGAAATAATACTAACAGATTCCAGCTCTAAGTTATCGGAGGTATTATAAGACATGGAACAATTCGTAAAAAAATAGTTTAAGGGTAGCTTAATAGCAAAATTTTTGCACACTAAGAGTATGGCAAAACAGAAAAACATGCAATGCAGATGATTACCTCAAATTACTGCAGGTTGTGTGATGCGAAAGCACAAGAATGGGTTCGAAATGTCTAATATAAATATAGATCCGCGAAAGTTAGAGTTTTATTATTCCAGCAAGTGTAACTATCTGTCGAAGTGAACAAGTTATCGTCGGGGTCAACAAGACCACGTCGGGCTCACCAATTTGTTGCGTGTTCTATTTGACTAAACTAGCGTACACGTATTTCCTAGCACTTCTTCACGCTTATTGATGTGCATAGACGTTGTGGCTACTCGACGCCCACAACGTAAAATCAGAAGGCACTTGTGAAGAGTGTAATCGTGTATTATAGCAGTAGTCAAATTTCAAAATTGTATCAAGGCAATGTTCAACAGTAAATTGACAAATGTTTACGAAGTACATATAAAATTGGTCTCTGTTAACGTATAATATAAGTATGCAAATTAGATTAAAATCGTATGTTTATAGTTGGTATAGGGGTACTACAAGCTGCTGTTTCATCCCAGGACCCTCCGGTTACAAGGCAAGCTCGTATACCATTCAGCCACTGGGACCCGATTCAATGGCTCATGGGTTCGAATCCCATTGGGTGCGTACTGACGATGATTCCTCAAACTAGGTTGAAACAGCAGCTGTCCAGTACTCCCTGGTTTTCAATGGTTCTGCTTTTACTCAGGTAAAGAAAGCTATTGCAGATGCCACCCTTCTTATGTATCAGGATCCAACGGCACCGTTGAGTATCTCGGTTGATGCATCAGACACTGCAATCGGCGCAGTTCTGCAACAACTAGTTAACAACGAGTGGCAACCACTCGCCTTTTTCTCGAGGCGCCTTCAAGTAGCTGAAACGAAGTACAGCACATTCGGAAGGGAACTTCTAGCTATGTACTGTGCTATACGTCATTTTCGACATTCAGTTGAGGGTCGTGAATTCACCATTTTCACTGACCACAAACCTCTGACGTACTCTCTGAACTCAACTTCAGATAAGTATTCACCCAGGGAATCGCGACAACTAGATTATGTTTCACAGTTTTCATCAGATATTCGCCATGTTTCCGGAGTGAACAACACTGTGGCAGATGCCTTGTCACGTATTTGTTCTTTCACCCAAATCGATGGCATAGACCTTGTAAAACTGGCTCGTCTTCAAAAAGAAGATATTGAGCTTCAGCGTGAGTTGTCGAAAACAACTCTACAACTAGCCAAGAAACCCTTAGGTATAGGAAAGGATACTATTCTGTGTGACATTTCCACTAGTACTCCTCGCCCCATCGTGCCTAAAAGTTATCGCCGTAACGTCTTCAATACGTTGCATGGCTTATCCCATCCAGGTATTCGAACTACTGTCAAACTCGTAACTAGTAGGTTTTGCTGGCCTGGTATTAACAAGGAAGTAAGGGAATGGGCACAGACATGCTTAGCTTGCCAAAAGTGCAAGGTAATAAGACACACTAAAAGCCCCCTTGGCACTTTTCTTATCCCTCATGCCCGTTTCGAACACGTCCATATAGATTTAGTTGGCCCCCTTCCAGAATCTCATGGATATACCTATATGTTAACCTGCATCGATCGCTTCACACGATGGCCTGAAGCAGTACCCATCAAGGATATATCTGCCGAAACTGTCGCACGCGTCTTTGTAGAGAGATGGATCGCAAACTTTGGATGCCCATCTTCCATAACAACTGATCGTGGGCGGCAATTCGAAAGCGGTTTATTCTTCGCTTTGACTAAAATCCTTGGTTGCATGCGTTTTCGAACGACAGCCTACCATCCTCAAGCGAATGGTATGGTAGAACGTCTACACAGACAGTTGAAAGCTGGTTTATCAGCTGCAAATAACACCCACTGGACTGAATCCCTTCCGTTAGTTCTCCTAAGGATACGAAACGCCTTAAAAACCGATGCTGGTTGTACTACCTCTGAGCTAGTATATGGCACAACACTACGACTGCCAGGTGAGTTTGTTTCTCCCTCGAGCTTCCCACCAGTGGTAGATCACTCCTCATACGTCAGCAGGCTTACAAACGCTATGCGTTCAGTTAAACCTGCTCCCCTCCGACCACAGTCCATTGATATTTTCGTTCACCCTTGTTTAAAAACTTCTTCACATGTATTTGTTCGTCGCGACTCGGTACGTCGTCCTCTAGAACCCCCGTATGACGGACCATATAAAGTGATTAAACGTACTGATAAATTCTTCGTTTTAGACAAAAAAGGCCGCGAAGACACCGTCAGTATTGACCGTCTGAAACCAGCTTACTTGGAAGGTAACCCCATTAGCCTGGAGCTAAACGTACCCGATAATTCACAAGTAATTGAATCTACTTCAGTCTTCGAAGAACTCCCTAGCACGGCGAAAGCCACTGAACCTTCGATCGATCACTCTAAAAAAACGCGTTCTGGACGTCACGTTAGATTCCCAGAATACCTTCACACCTATCTCACATAACTGAGTGACACATCAATTCTTTTTATGTTGCGTCATTTAACACAAGTAAATGATATTTTTCCTATAACCGTACATAAAATTATATAAGATGTATATACTTTTTCCCGATATTTTGAACTTTACATTATTTTACTGTATAGTAGATGCATGTCATTTTTTTGGTAAAAAAAAAACGCTTATTTGGTACATTTTTCTTGACAAGGTTCTCAGCATTCTTGTTTTCTTTTCCAGGTGCAACGGGCACTGGACAGGAAACAAACGAAGCACGGGATCCAACGAACAACACTGAGACAGCTATGTACAGACACCCTATTAGCATAGGCAGACAGACCAGCAGGCTCTCAATCAAGCCGCTCGGAAGATTTTTTTCACCCATAAGGGAACCATCGAGATTTTTTTTACTTCCGGCTGGTCATGTCTTAGGGTCCTCACAAACCCACTAGGGGGGGAGTGAGCTGTAGCGGTAAATAATTCCCCAAAATTATTAACCACAGCAATTATCACTCAACATTGGATGCTGACCATCACTGTTTAAGTCGACTTGTTTAGCTGAAGGCTTACGGTCAAGCATCCCCGCCATTTGGTGCTTCGTCGTGTCACGTGCGTGCACGATTACTAGCTAGCTAAGCATTCATTCCTACGCGCGATTTGGTCCCAAAATATATATCGTATTTGGACGACAAAATCTGGTCTTTTGCTTTACCATTTGGTACTCGAAGAACGAACACTATAGTGGTTGTTGGTATAAGATCTTGCGTTAGTATAATCCGTACAACTCGCGAACGTTCGATACCAGCCCTCGAAACTGGTGAGCCCAACCTCGAACTTCATCTTCAATTCACACGCAGATAAACCCGGTGAGTTCGTTCCTTTTTGTGTTTATTCTTGTACTATATTGTTATCGGCATACTTTTCGTCATGAGTGATCCTAGCCCCAAGGTTATTCAGATTCGCTCAACCGCCAAAACAATTCAGCTAGTACCATTTTGGCCAGATAATGCTGAAACGTGGTTTCAGATTGCTGAGTCTGATTTTTGTGAACATGGCATAACTGATCAACGTTCACAGTTCCTTGCAGTTATTCACGCCCTACCGCGGGAATTCAGCAGGTGCGTAACTCTGCAGATGTCGGTAAGTAACTCGTACGAGTTGCTAAAAGCATCCATACTCAAGAGAAACGTTCTCACAGATCGACAACGTCTGGATGAGTTATTTCGTAACATCGAGTTAGGAGATCAGTCAGCCGTGAGCATGCTGGCAAGAATGAAAGAGATCATTGGCCAAAGTCAGTTCGATGAAGGACTGTTCAGAGAACTATTTTTATCCAAACTGCCACAGTCAGTTCAGACTGTACTTGTGACACTTCAAAGTGTTCTCATAGATGACTTAGCTGTCTCTGCAGATAGAATTCTAGAGATAACGAAACGGCCAGCTACCGAAGTATACTCTGTTACCGAACAGACTTCGAGTAAGGATTCTGCAATGATAGAGTTAATCAACTCCGTCCAGCAGATGCTTAGGTCAAACAAGCCTAGCAATTCCTCCTATCGTCGTTCTAAATCCCCTCAACGTATAAACGTACGTGGACGATCTAAGTCCAACACACGTTCTCTCAAAAGTCCTGACTGGTGTTGGTATCACAACACCTATGGCAAGGAAGCGAAATGTTGTCGAAAACCTTGTGATTTCGGCAAAGCCTCCAAGTCTGTGGGAAACTATCCCGCCGGCACGCGTTAGCGGCAACCGTCGCCGGTGGCACTAGCCGCTTACTTTACATCCATGATGTAATTAGCCAGACTAGATATCTAGTCGACACAGGCGCCGAAGTCAGCGTCCTTCCTGCTACAGCAGCAGATCGACAGAAGGATCCTAACTTCAACCTACAGGCTGCAAATGGAAAACCAATTGCAACCTATGGTCGGAAATACGTCTATCTGAACGTAGGTTTACGCAAACCTATTCGGTGGATTTTCCTAATCGCTGACGTCACAATGCCCATCATTGGCACGGACCTACTTAATCATCATGATTTGCTCGTAGACGTCCGCCGTAAACGATTAATTGACAACACTACTAGTTTGTCTATCAAAGGCATAACTTACGTAGGCCCCAGCTTGTCAATCGTTAAGATGAAAGCAATCCCCGATCCAACTTTTCAACCGATTGTTGATAAATATCCGGAACTGAATTGCCCATCTAACGATCTCCCGTGCATAACCAGCAATGTTATGCACCACATCATAACCTCAGGACAGCCCGTGACATCTAAAGCGCGACGACTGGCCCCTGACAAACTGAGAATTGCCAGAAACGAATTCGATCATATGCTCACCCTTGGCATCATTCGGCCATCGAATAGTCCATGGGCATCCCCGTTGCATATGGTACCGAAAAAGGATAGCAACGATTGGCGACCCACTGGTGATTACCGGCGAGTGAACGCCAAAACAACTCCTGATTGCTACCCTTTGCCTCACATACACGACTTGACGGCAACGTTATCTGGAGCATCTATATTCTCCAAAATCGACTTGGTTAAAGCATATAACCAAATCCTGATGGCAACGGAAGATATCCCGAAAACGGCTATCATTACGCCTTTCGGACTTTTCGAATTTCTACGTATGCCATTCGGCCTCCGGAATGCGGCACAAACATTCCAACGCTTCATCAACGAAGTATTTCGCGGTCTCGACTTTGTATACGCATACTTAGACGACTGCCTCATTGCCAGTCCAGATAAGGAAACTCACCTTAGACACTTGGACTTGGCATTTGAAAGGTTACGCCAACATGGTGTTACCATCAATATACAGAAGTGTCAAATAGGTGTTGACTCACTCGATTTTCTGGGTCACACTATTGACTGTCAGGGCATACGCCCACTGGCTACCAAAGTCGAAGCAATACTGAACTTTCCGGAGCCAAAGACAGTAAAATGCCTTCGCACTTTTAACGGTTTGGTAAGTTATTACCGACGTTTTATTCCTAATTGTGCTTCGCTAATTCAGCCATTAACCGATCTCCTTCGAGGGAACAACAAGGCTATCGAACTCGACACGTCTGCTCGACATGCTTTTACTCAGGTAAAGAAAGCTATTGCAGATGCCACCCTTCTTATGTATCAGGATCCAACGGCACCGTTGAGTATCTCGGTTGATGCATCAGACACTGCAATCGGCGCAGTTCTGCAACAACTAGTTAACAACGAATGGCAACCACTCGCCTTTTTCTCGAGGCGCCTTCAAGTAGCTGAAACGAAGTACAGCACATTCGGAAGGGAACTTCTAGCTATGTACTGTGCTATACGTCATTTTCGACATTCAGTTGAGGGTCGTGAATTCACCATTTTCACTGACCACAAACCTCTGACGTACTCTCTGAACTCAACTTCAGATAAGTATTCACCCAGGGAATCGCGACAACTAGATTATGTTTCACAGTTTTCATCAGATATTCGCCATGTTTCCGGAGTGAACAACACTGTGGCAGATGCCTTGTCACGTATTTGTTCTTTCACCCAAATCGATGGCATAGACCTTGTAAAACTGGCTCGTCTTCAAAAAGAAGATATTGAGCTTCAGCGTGAGTTGTCGAAAACAACTCTACAACTAGCCAAGAAACCCTTAGGTATAGGAAAGGATACTATTCTGTGTGACATTTCCACTAGTACTCCTCGCCCCATCGTGCCTAAAAGTTATCGCCGTAACGTCTTCAATACGTTGCATGGCTTATCCCATCCAGGTATTCGAACTACTGTCAAACTCGTAACTAGTAGGTTTTGCTGGCCTGGTATTAACAAGGAAGTAAGGGAATGGGCACAGACATGCTTAGCTTGCCAAAAGTGCAAGGTAATAAGACACACTAAAAGCCCCCTTGGCACTTTTCTTATCCCTCATGCCCGTTTCGAACACGTCCATATAGATTTAGTTGGCCCCCTTCCAGAATCTCATGGATATACCTATATGTTAACCTGCATCGATCGCTTCACACGATGGCCTGAAGCAGTACCCATCAAGGATATATCTGCCGAAACTGTCGCACGCGTCTTTGTAGAGAGATGGATCGCAAACTTTGGATGCCCATCTTCCATAACAACT